>JAJLRB010001804.1:0-26207 GCA_020976825.1 Odocoileus hemionus
TTCCGTCGAAAGGAGTCGGGGACCTAGGGCTTTCTCTAGGGACTCCACAGGTGGTGCAGACATCCCTTCACCTTGTGAGATGAAAGACTAGACTGTGTTTAAGCCACTGCAAGGAAACCCGGCCTCCTTTCGAGTCAGGGCTTCTCGGTGTATATGCCCATTGAGGCAGCAATCTCAGGGTCCCTCCCTCATACCTATTGCTGAGAGAAGCCTCCTCTTGAGGGGCTTGTGGAAAGGTGGCCTACGTCTTGAGTCTAAGCCAGGGAATCAGCTCTCATCTCGAGGCAATTTGGGGTACACGGAGCAGTCCTCGAGTTGCTCTGCTGAACTTGGTACTCCTCTAGACTTGGCCCGTTGTTCTCGGGGAACCTCTGGAGTTGCCTAAAGGGAGTCAAGCCTCAGGTCGTGTTTGATGGGGAACGGGGGATGGCTCTGGAGTCAATGCAGGGGAAGCGGGCCTCATCTCGAGTTGATTTGGGGCCCATGGAGCTCCTTCGCGATGCTGGTGTGACCTCAGGGTCCCTCTCTACTTGTGACAGTGTTTTTGCGGACTGTCTCGACATCCATCAAGCAAGTCGAGGCTCCTGACATGTTTCAGGGGGCTCACGGAATTGCTCTGCATGCAGTGCAGGGGAATCGGGCCTCATCTCGCTTGGAGGGGGAAGTCTCATGGTTTTTCTCGAGTTGCGGCGGGGACCTGGGGTACATTCTCGACTTACGGCGGGGATGGCCCTTCAACCCTCGTGTTTGTTCAACGAAGTCAGGACTCCTGTCGAGTTACGAGGGACACCTCAGGAGTCTCTTCGAGGCTTGGCAGGGCAAAAGGGACGCTTCTCGAGGTGAGTCGGGAGACCCAGGGTCCCTTTCCAGTAGCCACAGGGATACTGGGATTCCTGTCAATGTTCAAGAGGAGTCAGGCTCCGTCAAATTTTGAAGCAGTGAGCTCTGCGTGCCTCTCGAGGTGTCAGAGGCATGTGAGGCATTCCGTCGAAAGGAGTCGGGGACCTAGGGCTTTCTCTAGGGACTCCACAGGTGGTGCAGACATCCCTTCACCTTGTGAGATGAAAGACTAGACTGTATTCAAGCCACTGCAAGGAAAGCCGGCCTCCTTTCGAGTCAGGGCTTCTCGGTGTATATGCCCATTGAGGCAGCAATCTCAGGGTCCCTCCCTCATACCTATTGCTGAGAGAAGCCTCCTCTTGAGGGGCTTGTGGAAAGGTGGCCTACGTCTTGAGTCTAAGCCAGGGAATCAGCTCTCATCTCGAGGCAATTTGGGGTACACGGAGCAGTCCTCGAGTTGCTCTGCTGAACTTGGTACTCCTCTAGACTTGGCCCGTTGTTCTCGGGGAACCTCTGGAGTTGCCTAAAGGGAGTCAAGCCTCAGGTCGTGTTTGATGGGGAACGGGGGATGGCTCTGGAGTCAATGCAGGGGAAGCGGGCCTCATCTCGAGTTGATTTGGGGCCCATGGAGCTCCTTCGCGATGCTGGTGTGTGACCTCAGGGTCCCTCTCTACTTGTGACAGTGTTTTTGCGGACTGTCTCGACATCCATCAAGCAAGTCGAGGCTCCTGACATGTTTCAGGGGGCTCACGGAATTGCTCTGCATGCAGTGCAGGGGAATCGGGCCTCATCTCGCTTGGAGGGGGAAGTCTCATGGTTTTTCTCGAGTTGCGGCGGGGACCTGGGGTACATTCTCGACTTACGGCGGGGATGGCCCTTCAACCCTCGTGTTTGTTCAACGAAGTCAGGACTCCTGTCGAGTTACGAGGGACACCTCAGGAGTCTCTTCGAGGCTTGGCAGGGCAAAAGGAACGCTTCTCGAGGTGAGTCGGGAGACCCAGGGTCCCTTTCCAGTAGCCACAGGGATACTGGGATTCCTGTCAATGTTCAAGAGGAGTCAGGCTCCGTCAAATTTTGAAGCAGTGAGCTCTGCGTGCCTCTCGAGGTGTCAGAGGCATGTGAGGCATTCCGTCGAAAGGAGTCGGGGACCTAGGGCTTTCTCTAGGGACTCCACAGGTGGTGCAGACATCCCTTCACCTTGTGAGATGAAAGACTAGACTGTATTCAAGCCACTGCAAGGAAACCCGGCCTCCTTTCGAGTCAGGGCTTCTCGGTGTATATGCCCATTGAGGCAGCAATCTCAGGGTCCCTCCCTCATACCTATTGCTGAGAGAAGCCTCCTCTTGAGGGGCTTGTGGAAAGGTGGCCTACGTCTTGAGTCTAAGCCAGGGAATCAGCTCTCATCTCGAGGCAATTTGGGGTACACGGAGCAGTCCTCGAGTTGCTCTGCTGAACTTGGTACTCCTCTAGACTTGGCCCGTTGTTCTCGGGGAACCTCTGGAGTTGCCTAAAGGGAGTC
Organism: Odocoileus hemionus; assembly: GCA_020976825.1. Taxonomy (NCBI): domain Eukaryota; kingdom Metazoa; phylum Chordata; class Mammalia; order Artiodactyla; family Cervidae; genus Odocoileus; species Odocoileus hemionus. Next base: position 2,360 of record JAJLRB010001804.1, read on the forward strand.
AAGCCTCAGGTCGTGTTTGATGGGGAACGGGGGATGGCTCTGGAGTCAATGCAGGGGAAGCGGGCCTCATCTCGAGTTGATTTGGGGCCCATGGAGCTCCTTCGCGATGCTGGTGTGACCTCAGGGTCCCTCTCTACTTGTGACAGTGTTTTTGCGGACTGTCTCGACATCCATCAAGCAAGTCGAGGCTCCTGACATGTTTCAGGGGGCTCACGGAATTGCTCTGCATGCAGTGCAGGGGAATCGGGCCTCATCTCGCTTGGAGGGGGAAGTCTCATGGTTTTTCTCGAGTTGCGGCGGGGACCTGGGGTACATTCTCGACTTACGGCGGGGATGGCCCTTCAACCCTCGTGTTTGTTCAACGAAGTCAGGACTCCTGTCGAGTTACGAGGGACACCTCAGGAGTCTCTTCGAGGCTTGGCAGGGCAAAAGGGAACGCTTCTCGAGGTGAGTCGGGAGACCCAGGGTCCCTTTCCAGTAGCCACAGGGATACTGGGATTCCTGTCAATGTTCAAGAGGAGTCAGGCTCCGTCAAATTTTGAAGCAGTGAGCTCTGCGTGCCTCTCGAGGTGTCAGAGGCATGTGAGGCATTCCGTCGAAAGGAGTCGGGGACCTAGGGCTTTCTCTAGGGACTCCACAGGTGGTGCAGACATCCCTTCACCTTGTGAGATGAAAGACTAGACTGTATTCAAGCCACTGCAAGGAAACCCGGCCTCCTTTCGAGTCAGGGCTTCTCGGTGTATATGCCCATTGAGGCAGCAATCTCAGGGTCCCTCCCTCATACCTATTGCTGAGAGAAGCCTCCTCTTGAGGGGCTTGTGGAAAGGTGGCCTACGTCTTGAGTCTAAGCCAGGGAATCAGCTCTCATCTCGAGGCAATTTGGGGTACACGGAGCAGTCCTCGAGTTGCTCTGCTGAACTTGGTACTCCTCTAGACTTGGCCCGTTGTTCTCGGGGAACCTCTGGAGTTGCCTAAAGGGAGTCAAGCCTCAGGTCGTGTTTGATGGGGAACGGGGGATGGCTCTGGAGTCAATGCAGGGGAAGCGGGCCTCATCTCGAGTTGATTTGGGGCCCATGGAGCTCCTTCGCGATGCTGGTGTGACCTCAGGGTCCCTCTCTACTTGTGACAGTGTTTTTGCGGACTGTCTCGACATCCATCAAGCAAGTCGAGGCTCCTGACATGTTTCAGGGGGCTCACGGAATTGCTCTGCATGCAGTGCAGGGGAATCGGGCCTCATCTCGCTTGGAGGGGGAAGTCTCATGGTTTTTCTCGAGTTGCGGGGGACCTGGGGTACATTCTCGACTTACGGCGGGGATGGCCCTTCAACCCTCGTGTTTGTTCAAACGAAGTCAGGACTCCTGTCGAGTTACGAGGGACACCTCAGGAGTCTCTTCGAGGCTTGGCAGGGCAAAAGGGACGCTTCTCGAGGTGAGTCGGGAGACCCAGGGTCCCTTTCCAGTAGCCACAGGGATACTGGGATTCCTGTCAATGTTCAAGAGGAGTCAGGCTCCGTCAAATTTTGAAGCAGTGAGCTCTGCGTGCCTCTCGAGGTGTCAGAGGCATGTGAGGCATTCCGTCGAAAGGAGTCGGGGACCTAGGGCTTTCTCTAGGGACTCCACAGGTGGTGCAGACATCCCTTCACCTTGTGAGATGAAAGACTAGACTGTATTCAAGCCACTGCAAGGAAAGCCGGCCTCCTTTCGAGTCAGGGCTTCTCGGTGTATATGCCCATTGAGGCAGCAATCTCAGGGTCCCTCCCTCATACCTATTGCTGAGAGAAGCCTCCTCTTGAGGGGCTTGTGGAAAGGTGGCCTACGTCTTGAGTCTAAGCCAGGGAATCAGCTCTCATCTCGAGGCAATTTGGGGTACACGGAGCAGTCCTCGAGTTGCTCTGCTGAACTTGGTACTCCTCTAGACTTGGCCCGTTGTTCTCGGGGGAACCTCTGGAGTTGCCTAAAGGGAGTCAAGCCTCAGGTCGTGTTTGATGGGGAACGGGGGATGGCTCTGGAGTCAATGCAGGGGAAGCGGGCCTCATCTCGAGTTGATTTGGGCCCATGGAGCTCCTTCGCGATGCTGGTGTGACCTCAGGGTCCCTCTCTACTTGTGACAGTGTTTTTGCGGACTGTCTCGACATCCATCAAGCAAGTCGAGGCTCCTGACATGTTTCAGGGGGCTCACGGAATTGCTCTGCATGCAGTGCAGGGGAATCGGGCCTCATCTCGCTTGGAGGGGGAAGTCTCATGGTTTTTCTCGAGTTGCGGCGGGGACCTGGGGTACATTCTCGACTTACGGCGGGGATGGCCCTTCAACCCTCGTGTTTGTTCAACGAAGTCAGGACTCCTGTCGAGTTACGAGGGACACCTCAGGAGTCTCTTCGAGGCTTGGCAGGGCAAAAGGGACGCTTCTCGAGGTGAGTCGGGAGACCCAGGGTCCCTTTCCAGTAGCCACAGGGATACTGGGATTCCTGTCAATGTTCAAGAGGAGTCAGGCTCCGTCAAATTTTGAAGCAGTGAGCTCTGCGTGCCTCTCGAGGTGTCAGAGGCATGTGAGGCATTCCGTCGAAAGGAGTCGGGGACCTAGGGCTTTCTCTAGGGACTCCACAGGTGGTGCAGACATCCCTTCACCTTGTGAGATGAAAGACTAGACTGTATTCAAGCCACTGCAAGGAAAGCCGGCCTCCCTTCGAGTCAGGGCTTCTCGGTGTATATGCCCATTGAGGCAGCAATCTCAGGGTCCCTCCCTCATACCTATTGCTGAGAGAAGCCTCCTCTTGAGGGGCTTGTGGAAAGGTGGCCTACGTCTTGAGTCTAAGCCAGGGAATCAGCTCTCATCTCGAGGCAATTTGGGGTACACGGAGCAGTCCTCGAGTTGCTCTGCTGAACTTGGTACTCCTCTAGACTTGGCCCGTTGTTCTCGGGGAACCTCTGGAGTTGCCTAAAGGGAGTCAAGCCTCAGGTCGTGTTTGATGGGGAACGGGGGATGGCTCTGGAGTCAATGCAGGGGAAGCGGGCCTCATCTCGAGTTGATTTGGGGCCCATGGAGCTCCTTCGCGATGCTGGTGTGACCTCAGGGTCCCTCTCTACTTGTGACAGTGTTTTTGCGGACTGTCTCGACATCCATCAAGCAAGTCGAGGCTCCTGACATGTTTCAGGGGGCTCACGGAATTGCTCTGCATGCAGTGCAGGGGAATCGGGCCTCATCTCGCTTGGAGGGGGAAGTCTCATGGTTTTTCTCGAGTTGCGGCGGGGACCTGGGGTACATTCTCGACTTTACGGCGGGGATGGCCCTTCAACCCTCGTGTTTGTTCAACGAAGTCAGGACTCCTGTCGAGTTACGAGGGACACCTCAGGAGTCTCTTCGAGGCTTGGCAGGGCAAAAGGGACGCTTCTCGAGGTGAGTCGGGAGACCCAGGGTCCCTTTCCAGTAGCCACAGGGATACTGGGATTCCTGTCAATGTTCAAGAGGAGTCAGGCTCCGTCAAATTTTGAAGCAGTGAGCTCTGCGTGCCTCTCGAGGTGTCAGAGGCATGTGAGGCATTCCGTCGAAAGGAGTCGGGGACCTAGGGCTTTCTCTAGGGACTCCACAGGTGGTGCAGACATCCCTTCACCTTGTGAGATGAAAACTAGACTGTATTCAAGCCACTGCAAGGAAAACCCGGCCTCCTTTCGAGTCAGGGCTTCTCGGTGTATATGCCCATTGAGGCAGCAATCTCAGGGTCCCTCCCTCATACCTATTGCTGAGAGAAGCCTCCTCTTGAGGGGCTTGTGGAAAGGTGGCCTACGTCTTGAGTCTAAGCCAGGGAATCAGCTCTCATCTCGAGGCAATTTGGGGTACACGGAGCAGTCCTCGAGTTGCTCTGCTGAACTTGGTACTCCTCTAGACTTGGCCCGTTGTTCTCGGGGAACCTCTGGAGTTGCCTAAAGGGAGTCAAGCCTCAGGTCGTGTTTGATGGGGAACGGGGGATGGCTCTGGAGTCAATGCAGGGGAAGCGGGCCTCATCTCGAGTTGATTTGGGGCCCATGGAGCTCCTTCGCGATGCTGGTGTGACCTCAGGGTCCCTCTCTACTTGTGACAGTGTTTTTGCGGACTGTCTCGACATCCATCAAGCAAGTCGAGGCTCCTGACATGTTTCAGGGGGCTCACGGAATTGCTCTGCATGCAGTGCAGGGGAATCGGGCCTCATCTCGCTTGGAGGGGGAAGTCTCATGGTTTTTCTCGAGTTGCGGCGGGGACCTGGGGTACATTCTCGACTTACGGCGGGGATGGCCCTTCAACCCTCGTGTTTGTTCAACGAAGTCAGGACTCCTGTCGAGTTACGAGGGACACCTCAGGAGTCTCTTCGAGGCTTGGCAGGGCAAAAGGGACGCTTCTCGAGGTGAGTCGGGAGACCCAGGGTCCCTTTCCAGTAGCCACAGGGATACTGGGATTCCTGTCAATGTTCAAGAGGAGTCAGGCTCCGTCAAATTTTGAAGCAGTGAGCTCTGCGTGCCTCTCGAGGTGTCAGAGGCATGTGAGGCATTCCGTCGAAAGGAGTCGGGGACCTAGGGCTTTCTCTAGGGACTCCACAGGTGGTGCAGACATCCCTTCACCTTGTGAGATGAAAGACTAGACTGTATTCAAGCCACTGCAAGGAAACCCGGCCTCCTTTCGAGTCAGGGCTTCTCGGTGTATATGCCCATTGAGGCAGCAATCTCAGGGTCCCTCCCTCATACCTATTGCTGAGAGAAGCCTCCTCTTGAGGGGCTTGTGGAAAGGTGGCCTACGTCTTGAGTCTAAGCCAGGGAATCAGCTCTCATCTCGAGGCAATTTGGGGTACACGGAGCAGTCCTCGAGTTGCTCTGCTGAACTTGGTACTCCTCTAGACTTGGCCCGTTGTTCTCGGGGAACCTCTGGAGTTGCCTAAAGGGAGTCAAGCCTCAGGTCGTGTTTGATGGGGAACGGGGGATGGCTCTGGAGTCAATGCAGGGGAAGCGGGCCTCATCTCGAGTTGATTTGGGGCCCATGGAGCTCCTTCGCGATGCTGGTGTGACCTCAGGGTCCCTCTCTACTTGTGACAGTGTTTTTGCGGACTGTCTCGACATCCATCAAGCAAGTCGAGGCTCCTGACATGTTTCAGGGGGCTCACGGAATTGCTCTGCATGCAGTGCAGGGGAATCGGGCCCTCATCTCGCTTGGAGGGGGAAGTCTCATGGTTTTTCTCGAGTTGCGGCGGGGACCTGGGGTACATTCTCGACTTACGGCGGGGATGGCCCTTCAACCCTCGTGTTTGTTCAACGAAGTCAGGACTCCTGTCGAGTTACGAGGGACACCTCAGGAGTCTCTTCGAGGCTTGGCAGGGCAAAAGGGACGCTTCTCGAGGTGAGTCGGGAGACCCAGGGTCCCTTTCCAGTAGCCACAGGGATACTGGGATTCCTGTCAATGTTCAAGAGGAGTCAGGCTCCGTCAAATTTTGAAGCAGTGAGCTCTGCGTGCCTCTCGAGGTGTCAGAGGCATGTGAGGCATTCCGTCGAAAGGAGTCGGGGACCTAGGGCTTTCTCTAGGGACTCCACAGGTGGTGCAGACATCCCTTCACCTTGTGAGATGAAAGACTAGACTGTATTCAAGCCACTGCAAGGAAACCCGGCCTCCTTTCGAGTCAGGGCTTCTCGGTGTATATGCCCATTGAGGCAGCAATCTCAGGGTCCCTCCCTCATACCTATTGCTGAGAGAAGCTCCTCTTGAGGGGGCTTGTGAAAGGTGGCCTACGTCTTGAAGTCTAAAGCCAGGGAGTCGCTCTCATCTCGAGGCAATTTGGGGTACATGGTGCAGGTCCACGAGTTGCTTCTGCGGAACTTTGGGTACACCTCTAGTCATGGCCCCGTTGTACTCGGGGAAACCTACTGGAGTATAGCCTAAAGGTTGTCAGAGCACTCAGGTTACGTGTTTGAAGGGAACGGAGGGATGGCTACAGGAGTGCAATTGCAGAGGAGGAATCGGGCCTCATCTCGGATAGTTTATTTGGGGGGGGCCCCCCCCCCCAAAATAGGAGCACCATCGCGATACTGTGTGTGACCTTCAGTGGTCCCACCTCTACTTGTGCACAAGTTTGTTTTTTGCGGACTGTCTCGACATCCATCAAGCAAGTCGAGGCTCCTGAACATGTTTTCAGGGGGGCTCACGGAATGCTCTGCATGCAGTGCAGAAGGAAAATCGGGCCTCATCTCGCTTGGAGGGGAAGTCTCATGGTTTTTCTCGAGTTGCGGCGGGGACCTGAGTGGGTACATTCTCGACTTACGGCGGGGATGGCCCTTCAACCCTCGTGTTGGTTCAACGAAGTCAGGACTCCTTCTGAGTTACGAGGGACACCTCAGGATGTCTCTTCGAGGCTTGGCAGTGGCAAAAGGAGAACGCTTCTCGAGGCGAGTCGGGAGACCCAGGTCCCTTTCGCCAGTAGCCACAGGTGATACGAGGGATTCCTGTCAATGTTCAAGAGGAGTCAGGCTCCGTCAAATTTTTGAAGCAGTGAGCTCTGCGTGCCTCTCGAGGTGTCAGAGCATGTGAGCATTCCGTCGAAAGGAGTCGGGGACCTAGGGCTTTCTCTAGGGGACTCCACAGGTGGTGCAGACATCCCCTTCAGCTTGTGAGATGAAAGACCTAGAGACTGTATTCAAGCCACTGGCAAGGAAAGCCTGGCCTCCTTTCGAGTCCCAGGGCTTCTCGGTGTATTTGCCCTTTGAGGCAGCAATCCTCAGGGGTACCCTCCCTCATACCTATTGCTGAGAGAAGCCTCCTCTTGAGGGCTTGTGGATAGGTGGCCTACGTCTTGAGTCTAAGCAGGGAATCAGCTCTCATCTCGAGGCAATTTGGGGTAACACGGAGCAGTCCTCGAGTTGCTCTGCTGAACTTGGTACTCCTCTAGACTTGGCCCGTTGTTCTTCGGGGAACCTCTGGAGTTGCCAAAGGGAGTCAAGCCTCAGGTACGTGTTTGATGGGGAACGGGGGATGGCTCTGGAGTCAATGCAGGGGAAGCGGGCCTCAATCTCGAGTTGATTTGGGGCCCATGGAGCTCCTTCGCGATGCTGGTGTGACCTCAGGGTCCCTCTCTAACTTGTGACAGTTGTTTTTGCGGACTGTACTTCGACATCCATCAAGCAAGTCGAGCGCTCCTGACATGTTTCATGGGGGCTCACGGAATTGCTCTGGCATGCAGTGCAGGGGAATCGGGCCTCATCTCGCTTGGAGGGGAAGTCTCATGGTTTTTCTCGAGTTGCGGCGGGGACCTGGGGTACATTCTCGACTTACGGCGTGGGGATGGCCCTTCAACCCTCGTGTTGGTTCAACGAAGTCAGGACTCTGTCGAGTTACGAGGGACACCTCAGGAGTCTCTTCGAGGCTTGGCAGGGCAAAAGGAACGCTTCTCGAGGTGAGTCGGGAGACCCAGGGTCCCTTTTCCAGTAGCCACAGGGGATATACTGGGATTCCTGTCAATGTTCAAGAGGAGTCAGGCTCCGTCAAATTTTGAAGCAGTGAGCTCTGCGTGCCTCTCGAGGTGTCAGAGGCATGTGAGGCATTCCGTCGAAAGGAGTCGGGACCTAGGGCTTTCTCTAGGGACTCCACAGGTGGTGCAGACATCCCTTCAGCTTGTGAGATGAAAGACTAGACTGTATTCAAGCCACTGCAAGGAAAGCCGGCCTCCTTTCGAGTCAGGGCTTCTGGGTGTATATGCCCATTGAGGCAGCAATCTCAGGGTCCCTCCCTCATACCTATTGCTGAGAGAAGCCTCCTCTTGAGGGGCTTGTGGAAAGGTGGCCTACGTCTTGAGTCTAAGACAGGGAATCAGCTCTCATCTCGAGGCAATTTGGGGTACACGGAGCAGTCCTCGAGTTGCTCTGCTGAACTTGGTACTCGTCTCAGACTTGGCCCGTTGTTCTCGGGGGAACCTCTGGAGTTGCCTAAAGGGAGTCAAGCCTCAGGTCGTGTTTGATGGGGAACGGGGGATGGCTCTGGAGTCAATGCAGGGGAAGCGGGGCCTCATCTCGAGTTGATTTGGGGCCCATGGAGCTCCTTCGCGATGCTGGTGTGACCTCAGGGTCCCTCTCTACTTGTGACAGTGTTTTTGCGGACTGTCTCGACATCCATCAAGCAAGTCGAGGCTCCTGACATGTTTCAGGGGGCTCACGGAATTGCTCTGCATGCAGTGCAGGGGAATCGGGCCTCATCTCGCTTGGAGGGGGAAGTCTCATGGTTTTTCTCGAGTTGCGGCGGGGACCTGGGGTACATTCTCGACTTACGGCGGGGATGGCCCTTCAAACCCTCGTGTTGGTTCAACGAAGTCAGGACTCCTGTCGAGTTTACGAGGGACACTCAGGAGTCTCTTCGAGGCTTGGCAGGGCAAAAGGAACGCTTTCTCGAGGTGAGTCGGGAGACCCAGGGTCCCTTTCCAGTAGCCACAGGGATACTGGGATTCCTGTCAATGTTCAAGAGGAGTCAGGCTCCGTCAAATTTTGAAGCAGTGAGCTCTGCGTGCCTCTCGAGGTGTCAGAGGCATGTGAGGCATTCCGTCGAAAGGAGTCGGGGGACCTAGGGCTTTCTCTAGGGACTCCACAGGTGGTGCAGACATTCCCTTCAGCTTGTGAGATGAAAGACTAGACTGTATTTTTCAAGCCACTGCAAGGAAGCCGGCCTCCTTTCGAGTCAGGGCTTCTCGGTGTATATGCCCATTGAGGCAGCAATCTCAGGGTCCCTCCCTCATACCTATTGCTGAGAGAAGCCTCCTCTTGAGGGGCTTGTGGAAAGGTGGCCTACGTCTTGAGTCTTGAAAGCCAGGGAATCAGCTCTCATCTCGAGGCAATTTGGGGTACACGGAGCAGTCCTCGAGTTGCTCTGCTGAACTTGGTACTCCTCTAGACTTTGGCCCGTTTGTTCTCGGGGAACCTCTGGAGTTGCCTAAAGGGAGTCAAGCCTCAGGTCGTGTTTGTATGGGGAACGGGGGATGGCTCTGGAGTCAATGCATAGGGAAGCGGGCCTCATCTCGAGTTGATTTGGGGCCCATGGAGCTCCTTCGCGAGTCTTGCTGGTGTGACCTCAGGGTCCCTCTCTACTTGTGACAGTGTTTTTGCGGACTGTCTCTAGACATCCATCAAGCAAGTCGAGGCTCCTGACATGTTTCAGGGGGGCTCACGGAATTGCTCTGCATGCAGTGCAGGGGAATCGGGCCTCATCTCGCTTGGATGGGGGAAGTCTCATGGTTTTTCTCGAGTTGCGGCTGGGCGGGGGACCTGGGGTACATTCTCGACTTACGGCGGGGATGGCCCTTCAACCCTCGTGTTGGTTCAACGAAGTCAGGACTCCTGTCGAGTTACGAGGGACACCTCAGGAGTCTCTTCGAGGCTTGGCAGGGCAAAAGGAACGCTTCTCGAGGTGAGTCGGGAGACCCAGGGTCCCTTTCCAGTAGCCACAGGGATACTGGGATTCCTGTCAATGTTCAAGAGGAGTCAGGCTCCGTCAAATTTTGAAGCAGTGAGCTCTGCGTGCCTCTCGAGGTGTCAGAGGCATGTGAGGCATTCCGTCGAAAGGAGTCGGGGACCTAGGGCTTTCTCTAGGGACTCCACAGGTGGTGCAGACATCCCTTCAGCTTGTGAGATGAAAGACTAGACTGTATTCAAGCCACTGCAAGGAAAGCCCGGCCTCCTTTCGAGTCAGGGCTTTCTCGGTGTATATGCCCATTGAGGCAGCAATCTCAGGGTCCCTCCCTCATACCTATTGCTGAGAGAAGCCTCCTCTTGAGGGGCTTGTGGAAAGGTGGCCTACGTCTTGAGTCTAAGCCAGGGAATCAGCTCTCATCTCGAGGCAATTTGGGTACACGGAGCAGTCCTCGAGTTGCTCTGCTGAACTTGGTACTCCTCTAGACTTGGCCCGTTGTTCTCGGGGAACCTCTGGAGTTGCCTAAAGGGAGTCAAGCCTCAGGTCGTGTTTGATGGGGAACGGGGGATGGCTCTGGAGTCAATGCAGGGGAAGCGGGCCTCATCTCGAGTTGATTTGGGGCCCATGGAGCTCCTTCGCGATGCTGGTGTGACCTCAGGGTCCCTCTCTACTTGTGACAGTGTTTTTGCGGACTGTCTCGACATCCATCAAGCAAGTCGAGGCTCCTGACATGTTTCAGGGGGCTCACGGAATTGCTCTGCATGCAGTGCAGCGGAATCGGGCCTCATCTCGCTTGGAGGGGGAAGTCTCATGGTTTTTCTCGAGTTGCGGCGGGGACCTGGGGTAATTCTCGACTTACGGCGGGGATGGCCCTTCAACCCTCGTGTTGGTTCAACGAAGTCAGGACTCCTGTCGAGTTACGAGGGACACCTCAGGAGTCTCTTCGAGGCTTGGCAGGGCAAAAGGAACGCTTCTCGAGGTGAGTCGGGAGACCCAGGGTCCCTTTCCAGTAGCCACAGGGATACTGGGATTCTGTCAATGTTCAAGAGGAGTCAGGCTCCGTCAAATTTTGAAGCAGTGAGCTCTGCGTGCCTCTCGAGGTGTCAGAGGCATGTGAGGCATTCCGTCGAAAGGAGTCGGGGACCTAGGGCTTTCTCTAGGGACTCCACAGGTGGTGCAGACATCCCTTCAGCTTGTGAGATGAAAGACTAGACTGTATTCAAGCCACTGCAAGGAAAGCCGGCCTCCTTTCGAGTCAGGGCTTCTCGGTGTATATGCCCATTGAGGCAGCAATCTCAGGGTCCCTCCCTCATACCTATTGCTGAGAGAAGCCTCCTCTTGAGGGGCTTGTGGAAAGGTGGCCTACGTCTTGAGTCTAAGCCAGGGAATCAGCTCTCATCTCGAGGCAATTTGGGGTACACGGAGCAGTCCTCGAGTTGCTCTGCTGAACTTGGTACTCCTCTAGACTTGGCCCGTTGTTCTCGGGGAACCTCTGGAGTTGCCTAAAGGGAGTCAAGCCTCAGGTCGTGTTTGATGGGGAACGGGGGATGGCTCTGGAGTCAATGCAGGGGAAGCGGGCCTCATCTCGAGTTGATTTGGGGCCCATGGAGCTCCTTCGCGATGCTGGTGTGACCTCAGGGTCCCTCTCTACTTGTGACAGTGTTTTTGCGGACTGTCTCGACATCCATCAAGCAAGTCGAGGCTCCTGACATGTTTCAGGGGGCTCACGGAATTGCTCTGCATGCAGTGCAGGGGAATCGGGCCTCATCTCGCTTGGAGGGGGAAGTCTCATGGTTTTTTCTCGAGTTGCGGCGGGGACCTGGGGTACATTCTCGACTTACGGCGGGGATGGCCCTTCAACCCTCGTGTTTGTTCAACGAAGTCAGGACTCCTGTCGAGTTACGAGGGACACCTCAGGAGTCTCTTCGAGGCTTGGCAGGGCAAAAGGCAAAAGGAACGCTTCTCGAGGTGAGTCGGGAGACCCAGGGTCCCTTTCCAGTAGCCACAGGGATACTGGGATTCCTGTCAATGTTCAAGAGGAGTCAGGCTCCGTCAAATTTTGAAGCAGTGAGCTCTGCGTGCCTCTCGAGGTGTCAGAGGCATGTGAGGCATTCCGTCGAAAGGAGTCGGGGACCTAGGGCTTTCTCTAGGGACTCCACAGGTGGTGCAGACATCCCTTCAGCTTGTGAGATGAAAGACTAGACTGTATTCAAGCCACTGCAAGGAAAGCCGGCCTCCTTTCGAGTCAGGGCTTCTCGGTGTAATATGCCCATTGAGGCAAGCAATCTCAGGGTCCCTCCCTCATATACCTATTGCTGAGAGAAGCCTCCTCTTGAGGGGCTTGTGGAAAGGTGGCCTACGTCTTGAGTCTAAGCCAGGGAATCAGCTCTCATCATCTCGAGGCAATTTGGGGTACACGGAGCAGTCCTCGAGTTGCTCTGCTGAACTTGGTACTCTCCTCTAGACTTGGCCCGTTGTTCTCGGGGGAACCTCTGGAGTTGCCTAAAGGGAGTCAAGCCTCAGGTCGTGTTTGATGGGGAACGGGGGATGGCTCTGGAGTCAATGCAGGGGAAGCGGGCCTCATCTCGAGTTTGATTTGGGGCCCATGGAGCTCCTTCGCGATGCTGGTGTGACCTCAGGGTCCCTCTCTACTTGTGACAGTGTTTTTTTGCGGACTGTCTCGACATCCATCAAGCAAGTCGAGGCTCCTGACATGTTTCAGGGGGCTCACGGAATTGCTCTGCATGCAGTGCAGGGGAAATCGGGCCTCATCTCGCTTGGAGGTTTTTCTCATGGTTTTTCTCGAGTTGCGGCGGGGACCTGGGGTACATTCTCGACTTACGGCGGGGATGGCCCTTCAACCCTCGTGTTGGTTCAACGAAGTCAGGACTCCTGTCGAGTTACGAGGGACACCTCAGGAGTCTCTTCGAGGCTTGGCAGGGCAAAAGGAACGCTTCTCGAGGTGAGTCGGGAGACCCAGGGTCCCTTTCCAGTAGCCACAGGGATACTGGGATTCCTGTCAATGTTCAAGAGGAGTCAGGCTCCGTCAAATTTTGAAGCAGTGAGCTCTGCGTGCCTCTCGAGGTGTCAGAGGCAAGTGAGGCATTTCGTCGAAAGGAGTCGGGGACCTAGGGCTTTCTCTAGGGACTCCACAGGTGGTGCAGACCATTCCCTTCAGCTTGTGAGATGAAAGACTAGACTGTATTCAAGCCACTGCAAGGAAACCCGGCCTCCTTTCGAGTCAGGGCTTCTCGGTGTATATGCCCATTGAGGCAGCAATCTCAGGGTCCCTCCCTCATACCTATTGCTGAGAGAAGCCTCCTCTTGAGGGGCTTGTGGAAAGGTGTCCTACGTCTTGAGTCTAAGCCAGGGAATCAGCTCTCATCTCGAGGCAATTTGGGGTACACGGAGCAGTCCTCGAGTTGCTCTGCTGAACTTGGTACTCCTCTAGACTTGGCCCGTTGTTCTCGGGGAACCTCTGGAGTTGCCTAAAGGGAGTCAAGCCTCAGGTCGTGTTTGATGGGGAACGGGGGATGGCTCTGGAGTCAATGCAGGGAAAGCGGGGCCTCATCTCGAGTTGATTTGGGGCCCATGGAGCTCCTTTCGCGATGCTGGTGTGACCTCAGGGTCCCTCTCTACTTGTGACAGTGTTTTTGGCGGACTGTCTCGACATCCATCAAGCAAGTCGAGGCTCCTGACATGTTTCAGGGGGCTCACGGAATTGCTTCTGCATGCAGTGCAGGGGAATCGGGCCTCATCTCGCTTGGAGGGGGAAGTCTCATGGTTTTTCTCGAGTTGCGGGCGGGGACCTGGGGTACATTCTCGACTTACGGCGGGGATTGGCCCTTCAACCCTCGTGTTGGTTCAACGAAGTCAGGACTCCTGTCGAGTTACGAGGGACACCTCTCAGGAGTCTCTTCGAGGCTTGGCAGGGCAAAAGGAACGCTTCTCGAGGTGAGTCTGATTCCGGGAGACACCAGGGTCCCTTTCCAGTAGCCACAGGGATACTGGGATTCCTGTCAATGTTCAAGAGGAGTCAGGCTCCGTCAAATTTTGAAGCAGTGAGCTCTGCGTGCCTCTCGTAGGTGTCAGAGGCATGTGAGGCATTCCGTCGAAAGGAGTCGGGGACCTAGGGCTTTCTCTATGGGACTCCACAGGTGGTGCAGACATCCCTTTTCAGCTTGTGAGATGAAAGACTAGACTGTATTCAAGCCACTGCAAGGAAAGCCGTCCTCCTTTTTTTCGAGTCAGGGCTTCTCGGTGTATATGCCCATTGAGGCAGCAATCTCAGGGTCCCTCCCTCATACCTATTGCTGAGAGAAGCCTCCTCTTGAGGGGCTTGTGGAAAGGTGGCCTACGTCTTGAGTCTAAGCCAGGGAATCCGCTCTCATCTCGAGGCAATTTGGGGTACACGGAGCAGTCCTCGAGTTGCTGTCTTGCGTGAACTTGGTACTCCTCTAGACTTGGCCCGTTGTTCTCGGGAACCTCTGGAGTTGCCTAAAGGGAGTCAAGCCTCAGGTCGTGTGTTTGATGGGGAACGGGGGATGGCTCTGGAGTCAATGCAGGGAAGCGGGGGCCTCATCTCGAGTTGATTTGGGGCCCATGGAGCTCCTTCGCGATGCTGGTGTGACCTCAGGGTCCCTCTCTACTTGTGACAGTGTTTTTGCGGACTGTTCCTCAACATCCATCAAGCAAGTCGAGGCTCCTGACATGTTTCAGGGGGTCACGGAATTGCTCTGCATGCAGTGCAGGGGAATCGGGCCTCATCTCGCTTGGAGGGGGGGAAGTCTCATGGTTTTTCTCGAGTTGCGGGCGGGGACCTGGGTACACATTCTCGACTTACGGCGGGGATGGCCCTTCAACAACCCTCGTGTTAGGTTCAACGAAGTCAGGACTCCTGTCGAGTTACGAGGGACACCTCAGGAGTCTTCTTTCGAGGCTTGGCAGGGCAAAAGGAACGCTTCTCGAGGTGAGTACGGGAGACCCAGGGTCCCTTTCCAGTAGCCACAGGGATACTGGGATTCCTGTCAATGTTCAAGAGGAGTCAGGCTCCGTCGGAAAATTTGAAGCAGTGAGCTCTGCGTGCCTCTCGAGGTGTCAGAGGCATGTGAGGCATTCCGTCGAAAGGAGTCGGGGACCTAGGGCTTTCTCTAGGGGGACTCCAACAGGTGGTGCAGACATCCCATTTCACCTTGTGAGATAAAGACTAGACTGATTCAAGCCACTGCAAGGAAAGTCCGGGCCTCCTTTCGAGTCAGGGCTTTCTCGGTGTATATGCCCATTGAGGGCAGCATCCTTCTCAGGGTCCCTCCCTCATACCTATTGCTGAGAGAAGCTCCTCCACTTGAGGGGGCTTGTGGGGAAAAAAGGTGGTCCTACGTCTTGAGTTCTAAGCCAGGGAATCAGCTCTCATCTCGAGGCAATTTGGGGTACACGGAGCAGGTCCTCGAGTTGCTCTGCTGAACTTGGTACTTCCTCTAGACTTGGCCCCGTTGTTCTCGGGGAACCTCTGGAGTTGCCTAAAGGGAGTCAAGCCTCAGGTCGTGTTTGATGGGGAACGGGGGATGGCTCCTGGAGTCAATGCAGGGAAGCGGGCCTCATCTCGAGTATGATTCGGGGGCCCATGGAGCTCCTATCCCCCCGCGATGCTGGTGTGACCTCAGGGTCCCTCTCTACTTGTTGACATGTGTTTTTTTGCGGACTGTCTCGACATCCATCAAGCAAGTCGAGGCTCCTGACATGTTTCAGGGGGCTCACGGAATTGCTCTGCATGCAGTGCAGGGGAATCGGGGGCCCTCATCTCGCTTGGAGGTGGGAAAAGTCTCATGGTTTTTCTCGATTGCAGGCGGGGACCCTATGGGGTAAATCTCTGACTTACGGCGGGGATGGCCCTTCAACACTCGTGTTTGTTCAACGAAGTCAGGACTCCTGTCGAGTTACGAGGGACACCTCAGGAGTCTCTTCGAAGGCTTGGCAGGGCAAAAGGACGCTTCTCGAGGTGAGGTCGTGAGACCCAGGGTCCCTTTCCCAGTATGCCACAGGGATACTGAGGGATTCCTGTCAATGTTCAAGAGGATTCAGGCTCCGTCCAAAATTTTTAAGCAGTGAGCTCTGCGTGCCTCTCGAGGTTGTCAGAGGCATGTGAGGACCATTCCGTCGAAAGGATGTCCGGGGACCTAGGGCTTTCTCTAGGGACTCCACAGGTGTTGCAGACATCCCTTCACCTTAGTGAGATAGAAAGACTAGACTGTATTCAAAGCCACTGCAAGGAAACCCTTTCCGGCCTCCTTTCGAGTCAGTGCGTCTCGGTGTATATTGGCCTCATTGAGGCTAGCACTCTCAGCGTTCCCTCCCTCATACCTATTGCTGATAGAAGCCCTTCCCTTGAGGGTCTTGTGAAAAGTGGGCCTACGTCTTGTATTCTAATAAGCCAAGGAATCAGCTCTCATCTCGATGCAATTTTGGGGTTTTAACACCCGAGCAGGTTCCACGAGTTGCTCTGGCTGAACTTGGGTACTCCTCTATACTTTGGCCCGTTGATTCTCGTGGAAACTCTGAATTGCCTAAAGGGAGTCAAAGCCTCAGGTCGTGTTTGATGGGGAACTGGGGATGGCTCTGGGAATAAAATGCAGGGGAAGCGGGGGCCTCATCTCGTGTTTGTTTTTTGGGGCCCATGGGAGCTCCTTCGCGGATGCTGGTGTGACCTCAAGGGTCCCGGTCTCTACTTGTGACATGTTCTTTTGCGGGTACTGTCTCGACAATCCATCAAGCTAGTCGAGGGGGCTCCTGACATGTTTCAGTGGGGCTCACGGAATGCTCTGCATGCAGTGCAGGGGAATCGGGGCCTCATCCTCGGCCTTTGGAGGTGGGAAGTCTTCATTGTTTTTCTCGAGTTGCGGCGGGGGACCTGGGGTACGATTCTCGCCTTACGGCCGGGGATGGCCCTTCAACCACACGTCGTTTGTATCAACGAAGTCATCGGCAGAGTCCCTTTCGAGTTACGAGGGACACCTCAGGACTTCTCTTCGAGGCTTGTGCAGGGCAAAAGGGACCCTGCTCGAGGTGAGTCGGGAGACCCTGGTCCCTTTCCTGTAGCACACAGGGTTACGGGGATTCCGTCAATTGTTTCAAGAAGAGTCAGGCTTCGTCAAATTTTGAAGCAGTGGAGCTATGCGTGCACCCCTACCCTTTTCCCCTCTTTTCTGGGTTGACATAGCGGCATGGCGATGAGGAATTACCGTCAGAAAGGAAGTCGGGGACCTAGGGCTATTATCTAGGGACGCCACAGGTGGTGCTGACATCCCTTCAACTATCGGGAAATGAAAGACGAGACTGTATTTCAAAGCCACTGCAAGGCTATACCCAGCCTCTTTCGAGTCAAGGTCTTTTCGGTTTGTATATGAGCCCATTGAGGGCAGCAATCTCAGTGTGCCCTCCCGCATACATAAGTGCTGAGTGAAGCGCTTCTCTTGAGGGGCCTGCGTAGAATGTGGCCTACGGCTTTGAGTTAAGCCAGGTTATTAAGCTCTCATTCTCGAGGCACATTTGGGATCACTAGGAGCAGTCCTCGATGTGCTCTGCTGAATTAAAACTGGTACCACCTCTAGGACTGTGGCCCGGTTGGCTCGGGAACCGCTGGGTTTGGGAGTGCCGAAAGAGAGTCCAAGCCGCAGGTCGTGTTTGTTCGGGGAAATGGGGATTTGGCTCTTCGATCAATGCAGGGGAAAGCGGCCCTCCATCTCGAGGGGATTTGGGACCCTATGTACTCAGCTCCTTCGCATATGCGGTTGTAGTGACATCAGGGTCCAGCTCTACTTGTGGGAAATGTGTTTTGTGCGAACTGTCTCGGACAGCCATCAAGCAAAGTCGAGCGCCTGACAATTTTTCAGGGGGCACACGGAATTGCTCTGCATGCCAAGTGCATGGGAATTCGGTCCGTCCAGCTAGCTTGGAGGGGAAAGTCTCATTGTTTATCTCGAGGTGCCGGTGGGACCTGGGGTACTTTGCGCGACTTTACGGCCTAGGACTGCCCCTTCGCAACCTCGTGATTGTTTAACGAAGTCAGGAGTCCTGTCCAGATACCTTAGGGACACCTCAGGAGTCTCTTCGATGGGGCTTGGCAGGGCAATAAGGAACAGCGTCTCGGAGGTGATTCGGGAGACCCAGGGTTCCTTTCCAGTAGCCACAGGGATACTGGGATTCCGGTCAATTTTCAAGTAGGCGTCAGGCTCCTGTCAAAACTTTGAATGCATTGCGCTCTTCGTGCTTCTCGAGGTGTCAGTGGCATGTGAGGCATTCCGTCGTAAAGGGAAGGCTGGCCTAGCTTTCTCCTAGAACTCATATGTGGGAGCAACACCGTTCACGTTAGAATAAAACTAGACGGTATTCTGCCACTTGCAAAAAAGCCGCCTCCTTTCGAGTCAGCTCCGGTGAATCCCATTAACACAAGCGCCAGGGGTCCCTCCCTCTACCTAGTGCAGAAGAGCCTCCGCTTAGGCTTTGAAAGCCTATCGTCCTTGATCTATGCCAAGAAATCAGCTCTCATCTCGACAATTTCGGATACACACAGTCCTCGTTTTGCCCTGCTGAACTTTGTACCCCTCTAGACTTGGCCCGTTGTTCTCGGGGAACCTCTGGAGTTGCCTAAAGGGAGTCAAGCCTCAGGTCGTGTTTGATGGGGAACGGGGGATGGCTCTGGAGTCAATGCAGGGGAAGCGGGCCTCATCTCGAGTTGATTTGGGGCCCATGGAGCTCCTTCGCGATGCTGGTGTGACCTCAGGGTCCCTCTCTACTTGTGACAGTGTTTTTGCGGACTGTCTCGACATCCATCAAGCAAGTCGAGGCTCCTGACATGTTTCAGGGGGCTCACGGAATTGCTCTGCATGCAGTGCAGGGGAATCGGGCCTCATCTCGCTTGGAGGGGGAAGTCTCATGGTTTTTCTCGAGTTGCGGCGGGGACCTGGGGTACATTCTCGACTTACGGCGGGGATGGCCCTTCAACCCTCGTGTTGGTTCAACGAAGTCAGGACTCCTGTCGAGTTACGAGGGACACCTCAGGAGTCTCTTCGAGGCTTGGCAGGGCAAAAGGGACGCTTCTCGAGGTGAGTCGGGAGACCCAGGGTCCCTTTCCAGTAGCCACAGGGATACTGGGATTCCTGTCAATGTTCAAGAGGAGTCAGGCTCCGTCAAATTTTGAAGCAGTGAGCTCTGCGTGCCTCTCGAGGTGTCAGAGGCATGTGAGGCATTCCGTCGAAAGGAGTCGGGGACCTAGGGCTTTCTCTAGGGACTCCACAGGTGGTGCAGACATCCCTTCACCTTGTGAGATGAAAGACTAGACTGTATTCAAGCCACTGCAAGGAAACCCGGCCTCCTTTCGAGTCAGGGCTTCTCGGTGTATATGCCCATTGAGGCAGCAATCTCAGGGTCCCTCCCTCATACCTATTGCTGAGAGAAGCCTCCTCTTGAGGGGCTTGTGGAAAGGTGGCCTACGTCTTGAGTCTAAGCCAGGGAATCAGCTCTCATCTCGAGGCAATTTGGGGTACACGGAGCAGTCCTCGAGTTGCTCTGCTGAACTTGGTACTCCTCTAGACTTGGCCCGTTGTGCTCGGGAACCTCGAGTTCACTAAAATCAACCTCAGCGAGTTTGGGAAAACGTGCGTCTATCATAGCTGAACGCCTTTCGTCTTGTGAATGTGGCCCATGACTCTTCGCGATCGGGTTGAGACCTCAGAGGTCCCCTCTCGACTTGTGACGTGTGTTTGCGGACTGTCGCGACAATCCATCAGCAAGTCGGAGGCTCCTGAACTTTTTCAGGCTCACGGCAAGTTGCGCTCGCAGGCAGGCTGCAGCCCGGAGACATTCGCTGGCCTCTTCTCAGCGTTCTGCCGAAGGTGCGGGAAAATGGTGTGGTTCCATTTTGTTGTCTTGTATGTCAGAGTGTTGGTGGCAGGAGGTGACATGTGCCGTTTGTAAGCTCATTGTCTCCGAATCTTGAACGTGGCCGACCTACATTCTCGACGGTACAGTCAATGGCACCATAAATACCAAACCCTGACGTGATGGTTACAACTGTAGTCCAGGATACTGTCGAGTTCCACCGAGCGGACACACTAAGGGAGTCGCTTCCGACGGCTTGGTCAGGAGCAACAAAAGGAACGCTCGCCACTTATCAGAGGTAACGAACGTCCCCGGAGACCCAGGGCGCTCCTCTTTCACATGAAGCCACAGGGTTTCGGGAGATGCCGCGTAAATGTTCAAAGTGGAGAGTCAGGCTCCGTCAAAGTTGTTGTTGCTGTCCGAGACCTTCTGCCGCTTGGCCTCTCGAGCGTGTCTCCTGAGGCTTGTCGAAGACATTCAGCTTCGAATGGATCGTCCGGGGCTCCTAGGGCTTTCCTATTGGGACCTCCAAAAGTTGATGCAAGACCATCCACTGCAGTTGTGTTATGATCGAAAGACTTGCTACGGTATGTTAAGCCTCTGCAAGGAATGCCAGGACCCCACTCCACTTTAAGGTATTACTTCAGGGCTTCTTCGGTCTTGCATGCTATCCTTTGAGCCTAGTGACCGAGCTGCAAGTCGACATGAGGGCAATCCCAGAAAGTACTTATTTGATGAGAGCAAAGCCTCCCCCCTCTTGTGGGGCTTTGTGGAAACGGCTGGCACTACCGGCTTGAGTTCAAAGCACAGCGAGTCCGTCGGCTCGCAACTCGAGCACAAGTCTGGCCCCCCAAGACCCCCACCCGCGTTACCGGTATGCAGCAGTCCTCGATTTAGGCACTGTCGCCTAAACCATGTACCCCTCTAGGACTTGGCCCGTTCTTGTTCATCGCGGGAGGGAGAACACCATTCTGCAGGTGGCCGAAAGCGGACAAAAGGGGTCAAGGAATACAGAGTCCCGTTGGTTATGAGGTGGGAAGGGGGGATTGCTCTGGTGGTTCAATGCTGGGAAGCGGCCTCATCTCGAGTTGATTTGGGGCTAACCATGGAGCTCCTTCGCGATGCTGGTGTGACCTCAGGGTCCCTCTCTACTTTGTGTGACAGTGTTTTTGCGGACTGTCTCGACATCCATCAAGCAAGTCGAGGCTCCCTGACATGTTTCAGGGGGGCTCACGGGAATTGCTCTGCATGCAGTGCAGGGGAAACAAAATCGGGGCGGCGCCTCATCTCGCTTGGAGGGGGAAGTCTCATTGTTTTTTTTCTCGCAAGTTGCCGGGCCGACGGGGTGCTGGTAGGATAGACATCTCTCGACTATTACGCTGGTCAGGGATGGCCCTTCAAGCCCTCGAGTTTTTGTTCAACGAATTCAAAAGTCAGGAGGACTCCTGTTTCGTGGTTACGAGGGACACCTCAGGAGTCTCTTTCGAGGCTTGTTGGCAGGCAGTTGGCGTAGTTGGAAAAGGAACGCTTCTCGAGCGGTGATGGTGATGTCGGGAGGAGACCCCCAGGGTCCCTTTCCAGTAGCCACAGGGATACTGGGATATTCCTGGTCAATGTTCAAGAGGAGTCAGGCTCCGTCAAATTTTGATGAAGCAGCCAGCAACGTGAGAGCTCTGCGTGCTTTCTCGAGGTGTCCCAGAGGCATGTGAGGCATTTCCGTCGAAAGGCAAAAAGGCCAGTCGGGGGGTACCTAGGGCCTTGCTTTCTCTAGGGACTCCACAGGTGGTGCAGACATCCCTTCACCTTGTGAGATGAAACGACTAGACTAGTATTCAAGCCACTGCAAGGAAACCCAGGCCTCCTTTCGAGTTCAGGGCCTTCTCGGTGTATATGCCCCATTGAGGCAGCAATCTCAGGGTCCCTCCCTCATACCTATTGCTTATGAAGAGAAGCCTCCCTCTTGAGGGGCTTTGTGGACGAGGCTGGCTACGTCTTGAGTCTAAGCCAGGACGAGATGTCAGCTATCATCTCGGAGGCAATTTGGGGTACAGCGGAGCAGTCCTCGGAGTTGCTCTGAAACTGAACTTGGTACTCCTCTAGACTTGGCCGTTGTTCTCGGTAGGGGGGAAACCTCCTGGAAGTTGCCTAAAGGGAGTCAAGAACTCAGGTCGTGTTTGAATGGGGGTAACGGGGGATCCGGCTCTGGAGTCAATGCAGGGGAAGCGGGCCTCAATCTCGAGTTTGATTTGGGGCCCTATGGAGCTCCTTCGCGATGCTGGTGTGACCCTCAGGGTCCCCTCCTCTACTTGTGACGAGTAGTTTTTTTTTGCGGACTGTACCTCGACATCCCGATCAAGCAAGTCGAGGCTCCCCTGATATGTGTTTCAGGGGAGGCTCACGGAATTGCCTCTGCATGCAGACTGCAGAATCCGGGACATCGAGGCCTTACATCTCGCTTGGAGGGGGAATGTCTCCAATGGTTGTTTCTCCAGAGGTCCTCCTAGCCGTGCCCGAGGGACCTGGGGTAACATTTCTCGACTCCTACCCGGCCACCGGGGAGGAGGCACGGGGCATAGGACCTTTCAACCCTCCTGTGTTATTGGTTCAACGATAACTACAGTCAGGGACTCCTGTCGAGTTACTCGAAAGGGACCGACAATCAGGGCTGTATCTATTCGAAGGCTTTGACAGGGGCCAAAAATAAAGGGAAAAAACACGCCTCTCTCGAAGTGACCCGCCAGTTTACTGGAGAACCCAGGGTGTTACCTTTCTCCAGCAGCACACAGGGTTATCTAGTGATGCCCAGTCAATGTTCAAGAGAGGAGTCCAGGCCTCCCGTTCAAATTTTTGGACAGCAGTTTCATCTCTGCGTGCCTCTCGACGTGTCTTGTCCGAGGCCATGTGACGAGACATTCCGAGCGACAAAGAGTACGAGGATCCTAACAGGAGCTTGCTCTACGGCAGCCCATAAGAAGGTGGCCGTTTGTCCATTTATACGAATTACCACGTATCACCTTGTGAGATGGACACGACTAGACTGTAAGTTCAAGCCACTGCAAGTAAAAACTAAAACTGTTGATTGGTGAAAATTTAAAAGCTTACTATGCGCACTTGACATACGTTCCTGGTCCCGTCCATTTCGAGGTCAGGGCTTTCCTCGGTGGTTATATGCCCCATTTATTTGGCAAGCCAATATTTACAGCGGCCTCCCCATCCCCTCTTTCCTAATGCTCGAGAAGAAGCCCTCCTCCTAGACGGTGCCTTTGTTGGAGAAGGTGGCCTAACGTCTTGAGTCTAAGCCAGGGAAAAAGTCAGCTCTCAATACTTCGAGGCAATTTTGGGGTACAGCGTATTCAAGTGATCCATTCGAAGTTGCTTCGTGCTGAACTTCGTAAGTTTCGTCCTTCTAGTACTTAGGCCAGTTGTTTTTATCGCGGGATCCTCTGGAAGGTACATACCTAAAATCAATCAGACACATATCTCGCCGCCGTCTCACGGTATACAGATTGGATTTACTTATAGTCATAGTGGCAATAGCGATGGGGCATGGACTCTTGGACGTCAGTCTACTGAAAGGGGAAACGCCCGAGGGCCTCATCTCTGATTTTGATTTGGGGCCCATGGACAAGCTCCTTCTCGCAATGTGGTGTGTGACCTTAAGGGTCCCCTCATCTAATTGTGACAGTTGAACTTTTGCGGTCATGTCTCGAACATTCCATCCAAGCAACTGTCGAAGGCTCATGACAGGTATTTTCTAGGGCGGCTCAACGGTAGAGCCGAGCTCTTGCATGAAGTGAACTTGAGGGGAATCCTGACTGGCCTCCAATCTTCGCCTTGTGTGGGGGGATGAGTCTCAGTTGTTTTTCTCGAGTTGCGGCGGGGGACCTGGGTACATTCTCTACATTACGGCGGGGGATACCCTTCAAGCCCTCGTGTTTGCGTTTCAACTAAGCTAGAGTCCTGTCCGAGTTTTACGAGGGACATCCAGCCTTCATTAGTCCCCTCTTCGAGGCTTGCAGGGCAAAAGGGACGTCCTTCTCGAGAGCGTTAGGGTCGGGAACCCAGGGGTCCCTTTTCCAGAACCTAAAGCCCACATTGGGATACTGGGATTTCCTACACTGTTACAATTAGGAGTCAGGCTCCGTCAATTTTGAAGCAGTGAGCTCTGCGTGCCTCTCGAGGTGTCAGAGGCATGTGAGGCATTCCGTCGAAAGGAGTCGGGGACCTAGGGCTTTCTCTAGGGACTCCACAGGTGGTGCAGACATCCCTTCACCTTGTGAGATGAAAGACTAGACTGTATTCAAGCCACTGCAAGGAAACCCGGCCTCCTTTCGAGTCAGGGCTTCTCGGTGTATATGCCCATTGAGGCAGCAATCTCAGGGTCCCTCCCTCATACCTATTGCTGAGAGAAGCCTCCTCTTGAGGGGCTTGTGGAAAGGTGGCCTACGTCTTGAGTCTAAGCCAGGGAATCAGCTCTCATCTCGAGGCAATTTGGGGTACACGGAGCAGTCCTCGAGTTGCTCTGCTGAACTTGGTACTCTCTAGACTTGGCCCGTTGTTCTCGGGGAAA
>JAJLRB010001805.1:0-43914 GCA_020976825.1 Odocoileus hemionus
TTTTCTCGAGTTGCGGCCGGCGGGAACCTGGGGATAACCCATTTCGGGACTTACGCGGCGATCGGGGGATGACCCTTAAACCCTCGTGTGTTGATTTCAACGATGAAAGTCATGGACTTCTCTGATCGTGTTACGAGGGAAACATCATTAGTTTTTTCGAGTGCCTGGGCAGGGCAATAGGAAACGCTTCTCGAGGTGGATGTCCGGCGAGACCCAGGGTCCCTTTCCAGTAGCCCCAAGGGATCCTGGGATTTTTTTTTTTTTTTTTTTTCCCTGTCAATGTTCTAAGAGGATTCAGGCTCCGTCAAATTTTTGATAGGCAGTCGAGCTCTGCGTGCATCTCGAGTTCGTAAGAGGCATGTGAGGGCGAATACCGTCGAAAGGAAAGGTCGGGGAATAGGGACTTTCGCTAGGGTACTACTCAGGTGGTTTGGACAGACTCATCCCCTCAGCTTGTGAGATGAATAGACTAGGACTGTATTCTCAAGACCACTGCAAAAGGATAAGACGGCCCTCCTTGCGCAGTCAGGGGCTTCTCGGTGTATATGGCCCTAATTGATGGCACAGCCAATCTCAGGGTCCCTCCCTCATACCTCTATTGCTGAGAGAGAGCCTACTCTGGAGGGGCTTTGTGGAAAGTTGGGCTAGGTCTTGTGTCAATTAAGCCAGGGAGTCAGCTCTCATCGCGACTGGTACTTTGGGGTACACGGAAGGGCAGTTCACTCGAGTTTTGCTCATTGCTCAACTTGGTTAGTCCTCTAGTCTTGGCCCGTAGTCTTCTTGGGGGACCTCGGTGCTATAAAGTTGCACTAACCCCACGTCACGCCTCAGGTCGTATTTGATGCGGGGGATCGTGGGGATGTCTTTGGTGCTCCCCACATTGTAGGGTGAATGCGGGCCTCACTCTCGTAATTAGCGTCGGAGTCTCCTATGAAGCGCGATCCTTTGCGCGATGTGGCGATGTTGTGTGACTCTGTCGAGTGGTACTCTCATTCTTACTGACTGTCGGACCTGTGCTATTTGCTGTACTGTCTCGCCATCCATCAAGCATGTCGAACGACTCCTGATCAAGTGTCAGGGGGCCTCACGGAATTGCTCTGCTTGCTCAATTCAGGAGGAAAATGGGCCCTTCATTCTGTCGCTTGGAGGGGATATGTCTCATGGATTTTTTTCTCTGAGGAGTTGCGGCGCGGTCCTGTGCGGTTGCATTCTCGGAAAACGATAAGGCGGGGATTGGCCCTTCAACCTTACGTGTTGCTCCAAACGAAAGTCAGGGCTTCCCTGATGGAGGTTCCGAGGAGACACCTCAGGAGGTCTCTTCGAGGCTTTGGCATTGCCAAAAGGAACAACGGTCTATCTTGAGCTCGTGAGTCGGGAGACCAGGGTCCCATTTCCAGTAGCCACAGGCGATACCTGGGCATTTCCTGTCAATGTTCAAGAGGAGTCTAGGCTCCGTCAAATTTGAAGCAGTTGAGCTCTGCGTGCTCTCGAGGTGTCAGAGGCATGTGAGGCATTCCGTCGAAAGGAGTCGGGGACCTAGGGCTTTCTCTAGGGGACTCCCACAGGTGGTGCAGACCATCCCTTCACCTTGTGAGATGAAAGTCTAGACTGTATTCAAGCCACTGCAAGGAAACCCCCCCCGGGCCTCCTTTCGAGTCAGGGCTTTCGGTGTATATGCCCATTGAGGCAGCAATCTCAGGGTCCCTCCCTCATACCTATTGCTGAGAGAAGCCTCCTTCTTGAGGGGCTTTGTGGAAAGGTGGCTACGTCTTGAGTCTAAGCCAGGGAATCAGCTCTCATCTCGACGGCAATTTGGGGTACAGGAGCAGTCCTCGAGTTGCTCTGTCTGAACTTGGTACTCCTCTAGACTTGGCCCCGTTGTTCTCGGGGGGCACCTCTGGAGTTGCCTAAAGGGGGAGTCAAGCCTCAGGTCGTGTTTGATGGGGGGAACGGGGGATGGCTTGGAGCTTGTCAATGCTAGGGGGAAGCGGGGATAGGGCTCTCATCTCGAGTTGATTTGGGGCCCATGGAGCACCTTCGCAATGCTGGTGTGACCTCCAGGGTCCCTCTCTACTGGTGACATGTGTTTTTGCGGGACTGTCTCGGACATCCATCAAGCAAGTCGAGGCTCCTGACATGTTTCAGGGGGCATCACGGAATTGCTCTGCATGCAGTGCAGGGGAATCGGGCTTCATCTCGCATTGGAGGGGGAAGTCTCATGGCTTTTTTTCTCGAGTTGCGGCGGGGACCTGGGGTACATTCTCGACTTACGGCGGGGATGGCCCCTTCAACCCTCGTGTTTGTTCAACGAAGTCAGGACTCCTGTCGAGTTACGAGGGACACCTCAGGAGTCTCTTCGAGGCTTGGCAGGGCAAAAGGGACGCTTTCTCGAGGTGAGTCGGGAGGACCCAGGGTCCTTTCCAGTAGCCACAGGGATACTGGGATTCCTGTCAATGTTCAAGAGGAGTCAGGCTCCGTCAAAGTTTTTTGAAGCAGTGAGCTCTGCGTGCCTCTCGATGGTGTCAGAGGCATGTGAGGCATTCGTCGAAAGGAGTCGGGGACCTAGGGCTTTCTCTAGGGATCTCCACAGGTGGTGCAGACATCCCTTCACCTTGTGAGATGAAAGATATAGGACTGTATTCAAGCCACTGCAAGGAAAGTCCGGCCTCCTTTCGAGTCAGGGCTTCTCGGTGTATATGCCCATTGAAGGCAGCAATCTTCAGGGTCCCTCCCTCATACCTATTGCTGAGAGAAGCCTCCTCTTGAGGGGCTTGTGGAAAGGTGGCCTACGTCTTGAGTCTAAGCCAGGGAATCAGCTCTCATCTCGAGGCAATTTGGGGTACACGGAGCAGTCCTCGAGTTGCTCTGCTGAACTTGGTACTCCTCTAGACTTGGCCCGTTGTTCTCGGGGAACCTCTGGAGTTGCCTAAAGGGAGTCAAGCCTCAGGTCGTGTTTGATGGGGAACGGGGGATGGCTCTGGAGTCAATGCAGGGGAAGGGGCCTCATCTCGAGTTGATTTGGGGCCCATGGAGCTCCTTCGCGATGCTGGTGTGACCTCAGGGTCCCTCTCTACTTGTGACAGTGTTTTTGCGGACTGTCTCGACATCCATCAAGCAAGTCGAGGCTCCTGACATGTTTCAGGGGGCTCACGGAATTGCTCTGCATGCAGTGCAGGGGAATCGGGCCTCATCTCGCTTGGAGGGGGAAGTCTCATGGTTTTTCTCGAGTTGCGGCGGGGACCTGGGGTACATTTCGACTTACGGGGGGATGGCCCTTCAACCCTCGTGTTGGTTCAACGAAAGTCAGGACTCCTGTCGAGTTACGAGGGACACCTCAGGAGTCTCTTCGAGGCTTGGCAGGGCAAAAGGAACGCTTCTCGAGGTGAGTCGGGAGACCCAGGGTCCCTTTCCAGTAGCCACAGGGATACTGGGATTCCTGTCAATGTTCAAGAGGAGTCAGGCTCCGTCAAATTTTGAAGCAGTGAGCTCTGCGTGCCTCTCGAGGTGTCAGAGGCATGTGAGGCATTCCGTCGAAAGGAGTCGGGGACCTAGGGCTTTCTCTAGGGACTCCACAGGTGGTGCAGACATCCCTTCAGCTTGTGAGATGAAAGACTAGACTGTATTCAAGCCACTGCAAGGAAAGCCGGCCTCCTTTCGAGTCAGGGCTTCTCGGTGTTTATGCCCATTGAGGCAGCAATCTCAGGGTCCCTCCCTCATACCTATTGCTGAGAGAAGCCTCCTCTTGAGGGGCTTGTGGAAAGGTGGCCTACGTCTTGAGTCTAAGCCAGGGAATCCGCTCTCATCTCGAGGCAATTTGGGGTACACGGAGCAGTCCTCGAGTTGCTCTGCTGAACTTGGTACTCCTCTAGACTTGGCCCGTTGTTCTCGGGGAACCTCTGGAGTTGCCTAAAGGGAGTCAAGCCTCAGGTCGTGTTTGATGGGGAACGGGGGATGGCTCTGGAGTCAATGCAGGGGAAGCGGGCCTCATCTTGAGTTGATTTGGGGCCCATGGAGCTCCTTCGCGATGCTGGTGTGACCTCAGGGTCCCTCTCTACTTGTGACAGTGTTTTTGCGGACTGTCTCGACATCCATCAAGCAAGTCGAGGCTCCTGACATGTTTCAGGGGGCTCACGGAATTGCTCTGCATGCAGTGCAGGGGAATCGGGCCTCATCTCGCTTGGAGGGGGAAGTCTCATGGTTTTTCTCGAGTTGCGGCGGGGACCTGGGGTACATTCTCGACTTACGGCGGGGATGGCCCTTCAACCCTCGTGTTGGTTCAACGAAGTCAGGACTCCTGTCGAGTTACGAGGGACACCTCAGGAGTCTCTTCGAGGCTTGGCAGGGCAAAAGGAACGCTTCTCGAGGTGGAGTCGGGAGATCCCCAGGGTCCCTTTTCCAGTAGCCACAGGGATACTGGGATTCCTGTCAATGTTCAAGAGGAGTCAGGCTCCGTCAAATTTTGAAGCAGTGAGCTCTGCGTGCCTCTCGAGGTTTTGTCAGAGGGATGTGAGGCATTCCGTCGAAAGGAGTCGGGGACCTAGGGCTTTTCTCTAGGGACTCCACAGGTGGTGCAGACATCCCTTCAGCTTGTGAGATGAAAGACTAGACTGTATTCAAGCCACTGCAAGGAAAGCCGGCCTCCTTTCGAGTCAGGGCTTCTCGGTGTATATGCCCATTGAGCAGCAATCTCAAGGGTCCCTATCCCTCATCACCTATTGCTGAGAGAAGCCTCCTCTTGAGGGGCTTGTGGAAAGGTGGCCTACGTCTTGAGTCTAAGCCAGGGAGTCAGCTCTCATCTCGAGGCAATTTGGGTTGTACACGGAGCAGTCCTCGAGTTGCTCTGCTGAACTTGGTACTCCTCTAGACTTGGCCCGTTGTCTCGGGGAACCTCTGGAGTGTGCCTAAAGGGAGTCAAGCCTCAGGTCGTGTTTGATGGGAACGGGGGATGGCTGCTGGAGTCAATGCAGGGGAAGCGGGGCCTCATCTCGAGATTTGATTTTTTGTGGGCCCATGGAGCTCCTTCGCGATGCTAGGTGTGACCTCAGGGTCCTCTCTCTACTTGTGACAGTGGTTTTTGCGGACTAATATGTCTCGACATCCAATTCAAGCAAGTCGAGGCTCCTGACATGTTTCAGGGGGCTCACGGAATTGCTCTGCATGCAGTGCTAGGGAATCGGGCCTCATCTCGCTTGGAGGGGGAAGTCTCATGGTTTTTTTCTCGAGTTGCGGCGGGGACCTGGGGTACAATTCGACTCGACTTCGGCGGGGATGGCCCCCTTCAACCCTCGTGTTGGTTCAAACGAGGGTCAGGACTTCCTGTCGAGTTACGAGGGACACTCAGGAGTCTCTTCGAGGCTTGGCAGGGCAAAAGGAACGCTTCTCGAGGTGAGTCGGGAGAACCCAGGGTCCCTTTCCAGTAGCCACAGGGATACTGGGATTCCCTGTCAATGTTCAAGAGGAGTCAGGGCTCCGTCAAATTTTGAAGCAGTGAGCTCTGCGTTGCCTCTCGAGGTGTCAGAGGCATGTGAGGCATTCCCGTCGAAAGGAGTCGGGGACCTGGGCTTTCTCTAGGGGACTCCACAGGTGGTGCAGACATCCCTTCAGCTTGTGAGATGAAAGACTAGACTGTATTCAAGCCACTGCAAGGAAAGCCGGCATCCTTTCGAGTCAGGGCTTCTCGGTGTATATGCCCATTGAGGCAGCAATCTCAGGGTCCCTCCCTCATACCTATTGCTGAGAGCAGCCTCCTCTTGAGGGGCTTGTGGAAAGGTTGGCCTACGTCTGAGAGTCTAAGCCAGGGAATCAGCTCTCATCTCGATGGGCAATTTGGGGTACACGGAGCAGTCCTCGAGTTGCTCTGCTTGAACTTGGTACTCCTCTAGACTTGGCCGTTCGTTGTCTCTCGGGAACCTCTGGAGTTGCCTAAAGGGAGTCAAAGCCTCAGGTCGTGTTTGATGGGGAACGGGGGATGGCTCTGGAGTCAATGCAGGGAAGCGGGCCTCATCTCGAGTTGATTTGGGCCCATGGAGCTCCTTCGCGATGCTGGTGTGACCTCAGGGTCCTCTCTACTTGTGACAGTGTTTTTTGCGGACTGTCTCGACATTCCATCAAGCAAGTTCGACGGCTCCTGACATGTTTCAGGGGGCTCACGGAATTGCTCTGCATGCAGTGCAGGGGAATCGGGCCTCATCTCGCTTGGAGGGGGAAGTCTCATGGTTTTTCTCGAGTTGCGGCGGGGACCTGGGGTACATTCTCGACTTACGGCGGGGATTGGCCCTTCAAACCCTCGTGTTGGTTCAACGAAGTCAGGACTCCTGTCGAGTTCGAGGGACAACCTCAGGAGTCTCTTCGAGGCTTGGCAGGGCAAAAGGAACGATTCTCGAGGTGAGTCGGGAGCCCAGAGGTCCCTTTCCAGTAGCCACAGGGATACTGGGATTTCCTGTCAATGTTCAAGAGGAGTCAGGCTCCGTCAAATTTTGAAGCAGAGTGAGCTCTCTGCGTGCCTCTCGAGGTGTCAGTAGGCATGTGAGGCATTCCGTCGAAAGTGAGTCGGGGACCTAGGGCTTTCTCTAGGGACTCCACAGGTGGTGCAGACATCCCTTCAGCTTTGTGAGATGAAAGACTAGACTGTATTCAAGCCACTGCAAGGAAAGCCGGCCTCCTTTCGAAGTCAGGGCTTCTCGGTGTATATGCCCATTGAGGCAGCAATCTCAGGGTCCCTCCTCATACCTATTGCTGAGTGAAGCCTCCTCTTGAGGGGCTTGTGGAAAGGTGGCCTACGTCTTGAGGTCTAAGCCAGGGAATCAGCTCTCATCTCGAGGCAATTTGGGGTACACGGAGCAGTCCTCGAGTTGCTCTGCTGAAACTTGGTACTCCTCTAGACTTGGCCCGTTGTTCTCGGGGAACCTCTGAGTTGCCTAAAGGGAGTCAAGCCTCAGGGTCGTGTTTGATGGGGACTTGGGAACGGGGATGGCTCTGGAGTCAATGCAGGGGAAGCGGGCCTCATCTCGAGTTGATTTGGGGCCCATGGAGCTCCTTCGCGATGCTGGTGTGACTCAGGGTCCCTCTCTACTTGTGACAGTGTTTTTGCGGGACTGTCTCGACATCCATCAAGCAAGTCGAGGCTCCTGACATGTTTCAGGGGGCTCACGGAATTGCTCTGCATGCAGTGCAGGGGAATCGGGCCTCATCTCGCTTGGAGGGGGAAGTCTCATGGTTTTTCTCGAGTTGCGGCGGGGACCTGGGGTACATTCTCGACTTACGGCGGGGACGGCCCTTCAACCCTCGTGTTGGTTCAACGAAGTCAGGACTCCTGTCGAGTTACGAGGGACACCTCAGGAGTCTCTTCGAGGCTTGGCAGGGCAAAAGGAACGCTTCTCGAGGTGAGTCGGGAGACCCAGGGTCCCTTTCCAGTAGCCACAGGGATACTGGGATTCCTGTCAATGTTCAAGAGGAGTCAGGCTCCGTCAAATTTTGAAGCAGTGAGCTCTGCGCCCGTGCCTCTCGAGGTGTCAGAGGCATGTGAGGCATTCCGTCGAAAGGAGTCGGGACCTTTTAGGGCTTTCTCTAGGGACTCCACAGGTGGTGCAGACATCCCTTCAGCTTGTGA
This sequence comes from Odocoileus hemionus, assembly GCA_020976825.1. NCBI lineage: Eukaryota > Metazoa > Chordata > Mammalia > Artiodactyla > Cervidae > Odocoileus > Odocoileus hemionus. The sequence goes on from JAJLRB010001805.1 coordinate 7,610, forward strand.
GATGAAAGACTAGACTGTATTCAAGCCACTGCAAGGAAAGCCGGCCTCCTTTTCGAGTCAGGGCATTCTCGGTGTATATGCCCATTGAGGCAGCAATCTCAGGGTCCCTCCCTCATACCTATTGCTGAGAGAAGCCTCCCTCTTGAGGGGCTTGTGGAAAGGTGGCCTACGTCTTGAGTCTAAGCCAGGGAATCAGCTCCTCTCCATCTCGAGGCAATTTGGGGTACACGGAGGGAGCAGTCCTCGGAGTTGCTCTGCTGAACTTGGTACTCCTCTAGACTTGGCCCGTGTTATCGGGGAACCTCTGGAGTTGCCTAAAGGGAGTCAAAAGCCTCAGGTCGTGTTTGATGGGGAACGGGGGATGGCTCTGGAGTCAATGCAGGGGAAGCGGGCCTCATCTCGAGTTGATTTGGGGGCCCATGGAGCTCCTTCGTCGAGCTGGTGTGACCTCAGGGTCCCTCTCTACTTGTGACAGTGTTTTTGCGGACTGTCTCGACATCCATCAACGCAAGTCGAGGCTCCTGACATGTTTCAGGGGGCTCACGGAATTGCTCTGCATTGGCAGTGCAGGGGAATCATGGGCCATCATCTCGCGAAGTGGAGGGGGAAGTCTCGTTTTTTTGTTTGTTCTTTTCGAGTTGCGGCGGGGACCTGGGATACATTTCTCGACATTACGGCGGGGATGGCCCTTCAACCCTCGTGTTGGTTCAACTGAAGTCAGGACTCCTGTCGAGTGTACGACGGGACACCTCAGGAGTCTCTTCGAGGTTTGGGCAGGGCAAACAGGGACGCTTCTCGAGCGTGAGTCGGGTAGACCCAGGGTCCCTTTCCACGTAGCCACAGGCCGGTCGATACTGGGATTCCTGTCAATGTGTTCAAGAGGAGTCAGGCTCCGTCAAATTTTGAAAGCAGTGCGTCTACTGCGTGCCTCTCGAGGTGTCAGAGGCATGTGAGGCATTCCGTCGAAAGTAGTCGTTTCCGGGACCTAGGCGTTTTCTCTAGGGACTCCACAGGTGGTGCAGGGGACATCCCTTCAGCTTGATTGTGAGATGAAAGACTAGACTGTATTCAAGCCATGCACTAAGGAAACCCGGCCTCCTTTCGAGTCAGGGCTTCTCGGTGTATTATGCCATTGAGGCAGCAATTCTCAGGGTCCCTCCCTCTATACCTATTGCTGAGAGAAGCCTCCTCTTGAGGGGCTTTTGTGGAAAGGTGGCCTACGTCTTGAGTCTAAAGCCAGGGAATCAGCTTCATCTCGAGGCAATCATTTGGGGTACACGGAGCAGTCCTCGAGTTGCTCTGCTGAACTTTGGTTACTCCTCTAGACTTGGCCCGTTGTTTTCGGGGAACCTCTGGAGTTGCCTAAAGGGAGTCAAGCCTCAGGTCGTGTTTGATGGGGAAAGGGGGATGGCTCTGGAGTCAATGCAGGGGAAGCGGGCCTCATCTCGAGTTGATTTGGGGCCCATGGAGCTCCTTCGCGATGCTGCCGTGTGACCTCAGGGTCATCCTCTCTACTTGTGACAGTGTTTTTGCCCGGACTGTCTCGACACATCCATCAAGCAAGTCGAGGCTCCTGACATGTTTCAGGGGGCTCACGGAATTGCTAAAATTTGCATGCATGCAGTGCAGGGGAATACGGGCCTCATCTCGTTGGAGGGGGAAGTCTCATGGTTTTTTCTCGAGTAGTTAGCGGCCGGGGACCTGGGGTACATTCTCGACTTACCGGCGGGGATGCGCCCTTCAACCCTCGTGTTGGTTCAACGAAGTCAGGACACCTGTCGAGTTACGAGGGACACCTCAGGAAGGAGTCTCTTCGAGATGCTTGGCAGGAGCAAAAGGAACGCCCTTCTCGAGGTGAGTCGGGAGACCCAGGGTCCCTTTCCAGTAGCCACAGGGATACTGGGATTCCTGTCAATGTCTTCAAGAGGAGTCAGGCTCCGTCAAATTTTGAAGCAGTGAGCTCTGCGTGCCCTCTCGACGGTGTCAGAGGCATGTGAGGCATTCCGTCGAAAGGAGTCGGGGACCTAGGGGCTTTATTCTCTAGGGACTACACACAGGTGGTTGCAGACACATCCCTTCACCCTTGTGAGATGAAAGACTAGACTGTATTCAAGCCACTGCCAAGGAAAACGCGGTCCTCCTTTCGAGTCAGGCTTCTCGGTGTATATGCCCATTGAGGCAGCAATCTCAGGGTCCCTCCCTCATACCTATTGCTGAGAGAAGCCTCCTCTTGAGGGGGCTTGTGGAAAGGTTGGCCTACGTCTTGAGTCTAAGCCAGGGAATCAGCTCTCATCTCGAGGCAATTTGGCGGTACACGGAAGCAGTCCTCGAGTTGCTCTGCTGAACTTGGTACTCCTCTAGACTTGGCCCGTTGTTCTCGGGGAACCTCTGGAGTTGCCTAAAGGGATTCAAGCCTCAGGTCGTGTTTGATGGGGAACGGGGGATGGCTCTGGAGTCAATGCAGGGGAAGCGGGCCTCATCTCGAGTTTTGATTTTGGGGGCCCATGGAGCTCCTTCGCGATGCTATGGGTGTGACCTCAGGGTCCCTCTCTACTTGTGACAGTGTTTTTGCGGACTGTCTCGACATCCATCAAGCAAGTCGAGGCTCCTGACATGTTTCAGGGGGCTCACGGAATTGCTCTGCATGCAGTGCAGGGAATCGGCTGGGCCTCATCTCGCTTGAGGGGGAAGTCTCATGGTTTTTTCTCGAGTTGCGGCGGGGACCGGACGGGTACATTCTCGACTTACGGCGGGGATGGCCCTTCAAACCTCGTGTTTGTTCAACGAAGTCACGTCGAAGGACTCCTGTCGAGTTACGAGGGACACCTCAGGAGTCTCTTCGAGGCTTGGGCAGGGCAAAAGGAGGTGAACGCTTCTCGAGGTGAGTCGGGAGACCCAGGGTCGACCTTTCCAGTAGCCACAGGATACTGGGATTCCTGTCACATGTTCAAGAGGAGTCAGGCTCCGTCAAATTTTGAAGCAGTGAGCTCTGCGTGCCTCTCGAGGTGTCAGAGGCATGTGAGGCATTCCGTCGAAAGGAAAGTCGGGGACCTAGGGCTTTCTCTAGGGACTCCACAGGTGAGTGCAGAACATCCCTTCAGCTTGTGAGATGAAAGACTAGACTGTATTCAAGCCACTGCAAGGAAACCGGCCTCCTTTCGAGTCAGGGCTTCTCGGTGTATATGCCCATTGAGGCCAGCAATTCTCAGGGTCCCTCCCTCATACCTATTGCTGAGAGAAGCCTCCTCTTGAGGGGCTTGGTGGAAAGGTGGCCTACGTCCTTGAGTCTAAGCCAGGGAATCAGCTCTCATCTCGAGGCAATTTGGGGTACACGGAGCAGTCCTCGAGTTGCCCTGCTGAACTTGGTACTCCTCTAGACTTGGCCCGTTGTTCTCGGGGAACCTCTGGAGTTGCCTAAAGGGAGTCAAGCCTCAGGTCGTGTTTGATGGGGAACGGGGGATGGCTCTGGAGTCAATGCAGGGGAAGCGGGCCTCATCTCGAGTTGATTTGGGGCCCATGGAGCTCCTTCGCGATGCTGGTGTGACCTCAGGGTCCCTCTCTACTTTGTGACAGTGTTTTTGCGGACTGTCTCGACATCCATCAAGCAAGTCGAGGCTCCTGACATGTTTCAGGGGGCTCACGGAATTGCTCTGCATGCAGTGCAGGGGAATCGGGCCCTCATCTCGCTTGGAGGGGGAAGTCTCATGGTTTTTCTCGAGTTGCGGGGGGACCTGGGGTACATTCTCGACTTACGGCGGGGATGGCCCTTCAACCCTCGTGTTGGTTCAACGAAGTCAGGACTCCTGTCGAGTTACGAGGGACACCTCAGGAGTCTCTTCGAGGCTTGGCAGGGCAAAAGGAACGCTTCTCGAGGTGAGTCGGGAGACCCAGGGTCCCTTTCCAGTAGCCACAGGGATACTGGGATTCCTGTCAATGTTCAAGAGGAGTCAGGCTCCGTCAAATTTTGAAGCAGTGAGCTCTGCGTGCCTCTCGAGGTGTCAGAGGCATGTGAGGCATTCCGTCGAAAGGAGTCGGGGACCTAGGGCTTTCTCTAGGGACTCCACAGGTGGTGCAGACATCCCTTCAGCTTGTGAGATGAAAGACTAGACTGTATTCAAGCCACTGCAAGGAAAGCCGGCCTCCTTTCGAGTCAGGGCTTCTCGGTGTATATGCCCATTGAGGCAGCAATCTCAGGGTCCCTCCCTCATACCTATTGCTGAGAGAAGCCTCCTCTTGAGGGGCTTGTGGGAAAGTGGCCTACGTCTTGAGTCTAAGCCAGGGAATCAGCTCTCATCTCGAGGCAATTTGGGGTACACGGAGCAGTCCTCGAGTTGCTCTGCTGAACTTGGTACTCCTCTAGACTTGGCCCGTTGTTCTCGGGGAACCTCTGGAGTTGCCTAAAGGGAGTCAAGCCTCAGGTCGTGTTTGATGGGGAACGGGGGATGGCTCTGGAGTCAATGCAGGGGAAGCGGGCCTCATCTCGCTTTGATTTGGGGCCCATGGAGCTCCTTCGCGATGCTGGTGTGACCTCAGGGTCCCTCTCTACTTGTGACAGTGTTTTTGCGGACTGTCTCGACATCCATCAAGCAAGTCGAGGCTCCTGACATGTCTCAGGGGGCTCACGGAATTGCTCTGCATGCAGTGCAGGGGAATCGGGCCTCATCTCGCTTGGAGGGGGAAGTCTCATGGTTTTTTTTCTCGAGTTGCGGCGGGGACCTGGGGTACATTCTCGACTTACGGCGGGGATGGCCCTTCAACCCCCTTGTTGGTTCAACGAAGTCAGGACTCCTGTCGAGTTACGAGGGACACCTCAGGAGTCTCTTCGAGGCTTGGCAGGGCAAAAGGAACGCTTCTCGAGGTGAGTCGGGAGACCCAGGGTCCCTTTCCAGTAGCCACAGGGATACTGGGATTCCTGTCAATGTTCAAGAGGAGTCAGGCTCCGTCAAATTTTGAAGCAGTGAGCTCTGCGTGCCTCTCGAGGTGTCAGAGGCATGTGAGGCATTCCGTCGAAAGGAGTCGGGGACCTAGGGCTTTCTCTAGGGACTCCACAGGTGGTGCAGACATCCCTTCAGCTTGTGAGATGAAAGACTAGACTGTATTCAAGCCACTGCAAGGAAAGCCGGCCTCCTTTCGAGTCAGGGCTTCTCGGTGTATATGCCCATTGAGGCAGCAATCTCAGGGTCCCTCCCTCATACCTATTGCTGAGAGAAGCCTCCTCTTGAGGGGCTTGTGGAAAGGTGGCCTACGTCTTGAGTCTAAGCCAGGGAATCAGCTCTCATCCGAGGCAATTTGGGGTACACGGAGCAGTCCTCGAGTTGCTCTGCTGAACTTGGTACTCCTCTAGACTTGGCCCGTTGTTCTCGGGGAACCTCTGGAGTTGCCTAAAGGGAGTCAAGCCTCAGGTCGTGTTTGATGGGGAACGGGGGATGGCTCTGGAGTCAATGCAGGGGAAGCGGGCCTCATCTCGAGTTGATTTGGGGCCCATGGAGCTCCTTCGCGATGCTGGTGTGACCTCAGGGTCCCTCTCTACTTGTGACAGTGTTTTTGCGGACTGTCTCGACATCCATCAAGCAAGTCGAGGCTCCTGACATGTTTCAGGGGGCTCACGGAATTGCTCTGCATGCAGTGCAGGGGAATCGGGCCTCATCTCGCTTGGAGGGGGAAGTCTCATGGTTTTTCTCGAGTTGCGGCGGGGACCTGGGGTACATTCTCGACTTACGGCGGGGATGGCCCTTCAACCCTCGTGTTGGTTCAACGAAGTCAGGACTCCTGTCGAGTTACGAGGGACACCTCAGGAGTCTCTTCGAGGCTTGGCAGGGCAAAAGGAACGCTTCTCGAGGTGAGTCGGGAGACCCAGGGTCCCTTTCCAGTAGCCACAGGGATACTGGGATTCCTGTCAATGTTCAAGAGGAGTCAGGCTCCGTCAAATTTTGAAGCAGTGAGCTCTGCGTGCCTCTCGAGGTGTCAGAGGCATGTGAGGCATTCCGTCGAAAGGAGTCGGGGACCTAGGGCTTTCTCTAGGGACTCCACAGGTGGTGCAGACATCCCTTCAGCTTGTGAGATGAAAGACTAGACTGTATTCAAGCCACTGCAAGGAAAGCCGGCCTCCTTTCGAGTCAGGGCTTCTCGGTGTATATGCCCATTGAGGCAGCAATCTCAGGGTCCCTCCCTCATACCTATTGCTGAGAGAAGCCTCCTCTTGAGGGGCTTGTGGAAAGGTGGCCTACGTCTTGAGTCTAAGCCAGGGAATCAGCTCTCATCTCGAGGCAATTTGGGTACACGGAGCAGTCCTCGAGTTGCTCTGCTGAACTTGGTACTCCTCTAGACTTGGCCCGTTGTTCTCGGGGAACCTCTGGAGTTGCCTAAAGGGAGTCAAGCCTCAGGTCGTGTTTGATGGGGAACGGGGGATGGCTCTGGAGTCAATGCAGGGGAAGCGGGCCTCATCTCGAGTTGATTTGGGGCCCATGGAGCTCCTTCGCGATGCTGGTGTGACCTCAGGGTCCCTCTCTACTTGTGACAGTGTTTTTGCGGACTGTCTCGACATCCATCAAGCAAGTCGAGGCTCCTGACATGTTTCAGGGGCTCACGGAATTGCTCTGCATGCAGTGCAGGGGAATCGGGCCTCATCTCGCTTGGAGGGGGAAGTCTCATGGTTTTTCTCGAGTTGCGGCGGGGACCTGGGGTACATTCTCGACTTACGGCGGGGATGGCCCTTCAACCCTCGTGTTGGTTCAACGAAGTCAGGACTCCTGTCGAGTTTACGAGGGACACCTCAGGAGTCTCTTCGAGGCTTGGCAGGGCAAAAGGAACGCTTCTCGAGGTGAGTCGGGAGACCCAGGGTCCCTTTCCAGTAGCCACAGGGATACTGGGATTCCTGTCAATGTTCAAGAGGAGTCAGGCTCCGTCAAATTTTGAAGCAGTGAGCTCTGCGTGCCTCTCGAGGTGTCAGAGGCATGTGAGGCATTCCGTCGAAAGGAGTCGGGGACCTAGGGCTTTCTCTAGGGACTCCACAGGTGGTGCAGACATCCCTTCAGCTTGTGAGATGAAAGACTAGACTGTATTCAAGCCACTGCAAGGAAAGCCGGCCTCCTTTCGAGTCAGGGCTTCTCGGTGTATATGCCCATTGAGGCAGCAATCTCAGGGTCCCTCCCTCATACCTATTGCTGAGAGAAGCCTCCTCTTGAGGGGCTTGTGGAAAGGTGGCCTACGTCTTGAGTCTAAGCCAGGGAATCAGCTCTCATCTCGAGGCAATTTGGGGTACACGGAGCAGTCCTCGAGTTGCTCTGCTGAACTTGGTACTCCTCTAGACTTGGCCCGTTGTTCTCGGGGAACCTCTGGAGTTGCCTAAAGGGAGTCAAGCCTCAGGTCGTGTTTGATGGGGAACGGGGGGATGGCTCTGGAGTCAATGCAGGGGAAGCGGGCCTCATCTCGAGTTGATTTGGGGCCCATGGAGCTCCTTCGCGATGCTGGTGTGACCTCAGGGTCCCTCTCTACTTGTGACAGTGTTTTTTGCGGACTGTCTCGACATCCATCAAGCAAGTCGAGGCTCCTGACATGTTTCAGGGGGCTCACGGAATTGCTCTGCATGCAGTGCAGGGGAATCGGGCCTCATCTCGCTTGGAGGGGGAAGTCTCATGGTTTTTCTCGAGTTGCGGCGGGGACCTGGGGTACATTCTCGACTTACGGCGGGGATGGCCCTTCAACCCTCGTGTTGGTTCAACGAAGTCAGGACTCCTGTCGAGTTACGAGGGACACCTCAGGAGTCTCTTCGAGGCTTGGCAGGGCAAAAGGAACGCTTCTCGAGGTGAGTCGGGAGACCCAGGGTCCCTTTCCAGTAGCCACAGGGATACTGGGATTCCTGTCAATGTTCAAGAGGAGTCAGGCTCCGTCAAATTTTGAAGCAGTGAGCTCTGCGTGCCTCTCGAGGTGTCAGAGGCATGTGAGGCATTCCGTCGAAAGGAGTCGGGGACCTAGGGCTTTCTCTAGGGACTCCACAGGTGGTGCAGACATCCCTTCAGCTTGTGAGATGAAAGACTAGACTGTATTCAAGCCACTGCAAGGAAAGCCGGCCTCCTTTCGAGTCAGGGCTTTCTCGGTGTATATGCCCATTGAGGCAGCAATCTCAGGGTCCCTCCCTCATACCTATTGCTGAGAGAAGCCTCCTCTTGAGGGGCTTGTGGAAAGGTGGCCTACGTCTTGAGTCTAAGCCAGGGAATCAGCTCTCATCTCGAGGCAATTTGGGGTACACGGAGCAGTCCTCGAGTTGCTCTGCTGAACTTGGTACTCCTCTAGACTTGGCCCGTTGTTCTCGGGGAACCTCTGGAGTTGCCTAAAGGGAGTCAAGCCTCAGGTCGTGTTTGATGGGGAACGGGGGATGGCTCTGGAGTCAATGCAGGGGAAGCGGGCCTCATCTCGAGTTGATTTGGGGCCCATGGAGCTCCTTCGCGATGCTGGTGTGACCTCAGGGTCCCTCTCTACTTGTGACAGTTTTTTTTTGCGGACTGTCTCGACATCCATCAAGCAAGTCGAGGCTCCTGACATGTTTCAGGGGGCTCACGGAATTGCTCTGCATGCAGTGCAGGGGAATCGGGCCTCATCTCGCTTGGAGGGGGAAGTCTCATGGTTTTTTCTCGAGTTGCGGCGGGGACCTGGGGTACATTCTCGACTTACGGCGGGGATGGCCCTTCAACCCTCGTGTTTGGTTCAACGAAGTCAGGACTCCTGTCGAGTTACGAGGGACACCTCAGGAGTCTCTTCGAGGCTTGGCAGGGCAAAAGGGACGCTTCTCGAGGTGAGTCGGGAGACCCAGGGTCCCTTTCCAGTAGCCACAGGGATACTGGGATTCCTGTCAATGTTCAAGAGGAGTCAGGCTCCGTCAAATTTTGAAGCAGTGAGCTCTGCGTGCCTCTCGAGGTGTCAGAGGCATGTGAGGCATTCCGTCGAAAGGAGTCGGGGACCTAGGGCTTTCTCTAGGGACTCCACAGGTGGTGCAGACATCCCTTCAGCTTGTGAGATGAAAGACTAGACTGTATTCAAGCCACTGCAAGGAAAGCCGGCCTCCTTTCGAGTCAGGGCTTCTCGGTGTATATGCCCATTGAGGCAGCAATCTCAGGGTCCCTCCCTCATACCTATTGCTGAGAGAAGCCTCCTCTTGAGGGGCTTGTGGAAAGGTGGCCTACGTCTTGAGTCTAAGCCAGGGAATCAGCTCTCATCTCGAGGCAATTTGGGGTACACGGAGCAGTCCTCGAGTTGCTCTGCTGAACTTGGTACTCCTCTAGACTTGGCCCGTTGTTCTCGGGGAACCTCTGGAGTTGCCTAAAGGGAGTCAAGCCTCAGGTCGTGTTTGATGGGAACGGGGGATGGCTCTGGAGTCAATGCAGGGGAAGCGGGCCTCATCTCGAGTTGATTTGGGGCCCATGGAGCTCCTTCGCGATGCTGGTGTGACCTCAGGGTCCCTCTCTACTTGTGACAGTGTTTTTGCGGACTGTCTCGACATCCATCAAGCAAGTCGAGGCTCCTGACATGTTTCAGGGGGCTCACGGAATTGCTCTGCATGCAGTGCAGGGGAATCGGGCCTCATCTCGCTTGGAGGGGAAGTCTCATGGTTTTTCTCGAGTTGCGGCGGGGACCTGGGGTACATTCTCGACTTACGGCGGGGATGGCCCTTCAACCCTCGTGTTGGTTCAACGAAGTCAGGACTCCTGTCGAGTTTACGAGGGACACCTCAGGAGTCTCTTCGAGGCTTGGCAGGGCAAAAGGAACGCTTCTCGAGGTGAGTCGGGAGACCCAGGGTCCCTTTCCAGTAGCCACAGGGATACTGGGATTCCTGTCAATGTTCAAGAGGAGTCAGGCTCCGTCAAATTTTGAAGCAGTGAGCTCTGCGTGCCTCTCGAGGTGTCAGAGGCATGTGAGGCATTCCGTCGAAAGGAGTCGGGGACCTAGGGCTTTCTCTAGGGACTCCACAGGTGGTGTGCAGACATCCCTTCACCTTGTGAGATGAAAGACTAGACTGTATTCAAGCCACTGCAAGGAAACCCGGCCTCCTTTCGAGTCAGGGCTTTCTCGGTGTATATGCCCATTGAGGCAGCAATCTCAGGGTCCCTCCCTCATACCTATTGCTGAGAGAAGCCTCCTCTTGAGGGGCTTGTGGAAAGGTGGCCTACGTCTTGAGTCTAAGCCAGGGAATCAGCTCTCATCTCGAGGCAATTTGGGGTACACGGAGCAGTCCTCGAGTTGCTCTGCTGAACTTGGTACTCCTCTAGACTTGGCCCGTTGTTCTCGGGGAACCTCTGGAGTTGCCTAAAGGGAGTCAAGCCTCAGGTCGTGTTTGATGGGGAACGGGGGATGGCTCTGGAGTCAATGCAGGGGAAGCGGGCCTCATCTCGAGTTGATTTGGGGCCCATGGAGCTCCTTCGCGATGCTGGTGTGACCTCAGGGTCCCTCTCTACTTGTGACAGTGTTTTTGCGGACTGTCTCGACATCCATCAAGCAAGTCGAGGCTCCTGACATGTTTCAGGGGGCTCACGGAATTGCTCTGCATGCAGTGCAGGGGAATCGGGCCTCATCTCGCTTGGAGGGGGGAAGTCTCATGGTTTTTCTCGAGTTGCGGCGGGGACCTGGGGTACATTCTCGACTTACGGCGGGGATGGCCCTTCAAACCCTCGTGTTTGTTCAACGAAGTCAGGACTCCTGTCGAGTTACGAGGGACACCTCAGGAGTCTCTTCGAGGCTTGGCAGGGCAAAAGGGACGCTTCTCGAGGTGAGTCGGGAGACCCAGGGTCCCTTTCCAGTAGCCACAGGGATACTGGGATTCCTGTCAATGTTCAAGAGGAGTCAGGCTCCGTCAAATTTTGAAGCAGTGAGCTCTGCGTGCCTCTCGAGGTGTCAGAGGCATGTGAGGCATTCCGTCGAAAGGAGTCGGGGACCTAGGGCTTTCTCTAGGGACTCCACAGGTGGTGCAGACATCCCTTCAGCTTGTGAGATGAAAGACTAGACTGTATTCAAGCCACTGCAAGGAAACCCGGCCTCCTTTCGAGTCAGGGCTTCTCGGTGTATATGCCCATTGAGGCAGCAATCTCAGGGTCCCTCCCTCATACCTATTGCTGAGAGAAGCCTCCTCTTGAGGGGCTTGTGGAAAGGTGGCCTACGTCTTGAGTCTAAGCCAGGGAATCAGCTCTCATCTCGAGGCAATTTTGGGTACACGGAGCAGTCCTCGAGTTGCTCTGCTGAACTTGGTACTCCTCTAGACTTGGCCCGTTGTTCTCGGGGAACCTCTGGAGTTGCCTAAAGGGAGTCAAGCCTCAGGTCGTGTTTGATGGGGAACGGGGGATGGCTCTGGAGTCAATGCAGGGGAAGCGGGCCTCATCTCGAGTTGATTTGGGGCCCATGGAGCTCCTTCGCGATGCTGGTGTGACCTCAGGGTCCCTCTCTACTTGTGACAGTGTTTTTGCGGACTGTCTCGACATCCATCAAGCAAGTCGAGGCTCCTGACATGTTTCAGGGGGCTCACGGAATTGCTCTGCATGCAGTGCAGGGGAATCGGGCCTCATCTCGCTTGGAGGGGGAAGTCTCATGGTTTTTCTCGAGTTGCGGCGGGGGACCTGGGGTACATTCTCGACTTACGGCGGGGATGGCCCTTCAACCCTCGTGTTTGTTCAACGAAGTCAGGACTCCTGTCGAGTTACGAGGGACACCTCAGGAGTCTCTTCGAGGCTTGGCAGGGCAAAAGGACGCTTCTCGAGGTGAGTCGGGAGACCCAGGGTCCCTTTCCAGTAGCCACAGGGATACTGGGATTCCTGTCAATGTTCAAGAGGAGTCAGGCTCCGTCAAATTTTGAAGCAGTGAGCTCTGCGTGCCTCTCGAGGTGTCAGAGGCATGTGAGGCATTCCGTCGAAAGGAGTCGGGGACCTAGGGCTTTCTCTAGGGACTCCACAGGTGGTGCAGACATCCCTTCACCTTGTGAGATGAAAGACTAGACTGTATTCAAGCCACTGCAAGGAAAGCCGGCCTCCTTTCGAGTCAGGGCTTCTCGGTGTATATGCCCATTGAGGCAGCAATCTCAGGGTCCCTCCCTCATACCTATTGCTGAGAGAAGCCTCCTCTTGAGGGGCTTGTGGAAAGGTGGCCTACGTCTTGAGTCTAAGCCAGGGAATCAGCTCTCATCTCGAGGCAATTTGGGGTACACGGAGCAGTCCTCGAGTTGCTCTGCTGAACTTGGTACTCCTCTAGACTTGGCCCGTTGTTCTCGGGGGAACCTCTGGAGTTGCCTAAAGGGAGTCAAGCCTCAGGTCGTGTTTGATGGGGAACGGGGGATGGCTCTGGAGTCAATGCAGGGGAAGCGGGCCTCATCTCGAGTTGATTTGGGGCCCATGGAGCTCCTTCGCGATGCTGGTGTGACCTCAGGGTCCCTCTCTACTTGTGACAGTGTTTTTGCGGACTGTCTCGACATCCATCAAGCAAGTCGAGGCTCCTGACATGTTTCAGGGGGCTCACGGAATTGCTCTGCATGCAGTGCAGGGGAATCGGGCCTCATCTCGCTTGGAGGGGGAAGTCTCATGGTTTTTCTCGAGTTGCGGCGGGGACCTGGGGTACATTCTCGACTTACGGCGGGGATGGCCCTTCAAACCCTCGTGTTGGTTCAACGAAGTCAGGACTCCTGTCGAGTTACGAGGGACACCTCAGGAGTCTCTTCGAGGCTTGGCAGGGCAAAAGGGTGACGCTTCTCGAGGTGAGTCGGGAGACCCAGGGTCTCCCTTTCCAGTAGCCACAGGGATACTGGGATTCCTGTCAATGTTCAAGAGGAGTCAGGCTCCGTCAAATTTTGAAGCAGTGTGAGCTCTGCGTGCCTCTCGAGGTGTCAGAGGCATGTGAGGCATTCCGTCGAAAGGAGTCGGGGACCTAGGGCTTTCTCTAGGGACTCCCACAGGTGGTGCAGACATCCCTTCACCTTGTGAGATGAAAGACTAGACTGTATTCAAGCCACTGCAAGGAAAAAACCCGGCCTCCTTTCGAGTCAGGGCTTCTCGGTGTATATGCCCATTGAGGCAGCAATCTCAGGGTCCCTCCCTCATACCTATTTGCTGAGAGAAGCCTCCTCTTGAGGGGCTTGTGGAAAGGTGGCCTACGTCTTGAGTCTAAGCCAGGGAATCAGCTCTCATCTCGAGGCAATTTGGGGTACACGGAGCAGTCCTCGAGTTGCTCTGCTGAACTTGGTACTCCTCTAGACTTGGCCCGTTGTTCTCGGGGAACCTCTGGAGTTGCCTAAAGGGAGTCAAGCCTCAGGTCGTGTTTGATGGGGAACGGGGGATGGCTCTGGAGTCAATGCAGGGGAAGCGGGGCCTCATCTCGAGTTGATTTGGGCCCATGGAGCTCCTTCGCGATGCTGGTGTGACCCTCAGGGTCCCTCTCTACTTGTGACAGTGTTTTTGCGGACTGTCTCGACATCCATCAAGCAAGTCGAGGCTCCTGACATGTTTCAGGGGGCTCACGGAATTGCTCTGCATGCAGTGCAGGGGAATCGGGCCTCATCTCGCTTGGAGGGGGAAGTCTCATCATGGTTTTTCTCGAGTTGCGGCGGGGACTGGGGTACATTCTCGACTTACGGCGGGGATGGCCCTTCAACCCTCGTGTTTGGTTCAACGAAGTCAGGACTCCTGTCGAGTTACGAGGGACACCTCAGGAGTCTCTTCGAGGCTTGGCAGGGCAAAAGGGACGCTTCTCGAGGTGAGTCGGGAGACCCAGGGTCCCTTTCCAGTAGCCACAGGGATACTGGGATTCCTGTCAATGTTCAGGAGGAGTCAGGCTCCGTCAAATTTTGAAGCAGTGAGCTCTGCGTGCCCTCTCGAGGTGTCAGAGGCATGTGAGGCATGTCTCCGTCGAAAGGAGTCGGGGACCTAGGGCTTTCTCTAGGGACTCCACAGGTGGTGCAGACATCCTTCACCTTGTGAGATGAAAGACTAGACTGTATTCAAGCCCACTGCAAGGAAACCCGGCCTCCTTTCGAGTCAGGGCTTCTCGGTGTATATGCCCATTGAGGCAGCAATCTCAGGGTCCCTCCCTCATACCTATTGCTGAGAGAAGCCGTCCTCTTGAGGGGCTTGTGGAAAGGTGGCCTACGTCTTGAGTCTATGCTCAGGGAATCAGCTCTCATCTCGAGGCAATTTGGGGTACAACGGAGCAGTCCTCGAGTTGCTCTGCTGAACTTGGTACTCCTCTAGACTTGGCCCGTTTGTTCTCTCCTACCGTAGTTTCTCTTCACACGCACGTCGGAACCTCTGGAGTTGCCTAAAGGGAGTCAAGCCTCAGGTCGTGTTTGATGGGGAACGGGGGATGGCTCTGGAGTCAATGCAGGGGAAGCGGGCCTCATCTCGAGTTGATTTGGGGCCCATGGAGCTCCTTCGCGCACGATGCTGGTGTGACCTCAGGGTCCCTCTCTACTTGTGACAGTGTTTTTTGCGGACTGTTCTCGACATCCATCAAGCAAGTCGAGGCTCCTGACATGTTTCAGGGGGCTCACTACGGCAAATGCTCTGCATGCAGTGCAGGGGAATCGGGCCTCATCTCGCTTGGAGGGGGAAGTCTCATGGTTTTTTCCTTTTTTCCCCTTTCTTTTCCTTTTTTTCTCGAGTTGCGGCGGGGACCTGGGGTACATTCTCGACTTACGGCGGGGATGGGCCCTTCAACCCTCGTGTTTGTTATCAACGAAGTCAGGAGTCCTGTCGAGTTACGAGGGACACCTCATGAGTCTCTTCGAGGCTTTTGGCAGGGCAAAAGGGAAACGCTTCTGCTTGATTACTCTCGAGGTGAGTCGGGAGACCCAGGGTCCCTTTCCAGTAGCCACAGGATACTGGGATTCCTGTCAATGTTCAAGAGGAGTCAGGCTCCGTCAAATTTTTGAAGCTCAGTGAGCTCTGCGTGCCTCTCGGGGTGTCAGAGGCATGTGAGGCATTCCGTCGAAAGGAGTCGGGGACCTAGGGCTTTCTCTAGGTACTCCACAGGTGGTGCAGACATCCCTTCATCCTATGTGAGATGAAAGACTAGACTGTATTCAAAGCCACTGCAAGGAAAGCGTCGGGCCCCCTCCTTTCGAGTCAGGGCTTCTCGGTGTATATGCCCAATTGAGGCAGCAATCTCAGGGTCCCTCCCTCATACCTATTGCTGATTAGAAGCCTCCTCCTCTTGAGGGGCTTGTGGAAAGGTGGCCTACGCCCCTTGAGTCTAAGCCAGGGGAATCAGGCTCGTCATCTCGAAGGCAATTTGGGGTACACGGAGCTCAGTCCTCGAGTTGCTCTGCAGAACGTTGGTACTCCTCTAGACTTGGCCCAGTTGTTCTCTCTCTCCTCCGGAACCTCCTGGAGTTGCGTTAAAGGGAGTCAATTGCCTCAAGGTCGTGTTTGATGGGGGAACGCGGGGATGGCTCATGGAGTCAATGCAGGGGGAAGCGGGCCTCATCTCGAGTTGATTTTGGGGCCCCATTGGAGCTCCTTCGCAGATGCTGGGTGTGACCCTCAGGGTCCCTCTCTACTTGTGACAATGTAGTTTTTTTTGCGAGGGACGTTTGTCTCCGGACGAACATCGCATCAAGCAAGTCGAGGCTCCTGACTTGACATAGTTTCAGGGGGCTCATCGAACCTCATACACTTGCTCTGCATGCAGTGCAGGGGAATCGGGCCTCATCTCGCTTTGGAGGGGGGAAGTCTCATGGTTTTCTCGATCTTTCCTTTGTTCGCGAGGGCGGCGGACCTGGGGTACATTCTCGACTTAATTAGAAAAGGCGTGGGGACGAGGGGGGATGGGCCCTCAAGTCCCTCGTGTTGGGTTTCAACGAAGTCAGGACCGTCCTGTCGAGTTACGATGGGGACACCTCAGGAGTATCTCTCGAGGCTTGGCAGGGCAAAAGGAAACGCTTCTCGAGTGTGAGTTCGTCGGAGACCCAGGGTCCCTTTCCAGTAGCCACATAGGAGGGATACTGGGGAATCCTGTATCAATGATATCAAGAGGAGTCAGGCTCCGTCACATTTTTGAAGCAGTGAGACTCTGCGTTCCTCTCGGGTGTCAGAGGCATGTGAGGCAATTCCGTCCGAAAGGGAGTCGGGGCCTAGGGGGCTTTCTCTAGGGACTACCACAGGTGGGTGCAGACATCCCTTCAGCTTGTGAGATGAAAGATCTAGACTGTAGTCAAGCCACTGCAAGGAAAGCCGGCTCCTTTCGAGTGTCAGTGGCTTTCTCGGTGTATATGCCCATTGAGGCAGCAATCCTCATGGTCCCCTCCGCTCTCATACCTATTGCTGAGATAGAAGCCTCCTCTTGAGGGGCTTGTGGACAAGGTGCCCTACAAGTCTTTTTGAGTCTAAGCCAGGGAATCAGCTCTTCATCTCGAGGCAATTTTGGGTACACGGAGCAAGTCCTCGAGCTTGCTCTGCTGAACTTGGTACTTTCATCTAGACTTGGCGCCGTTTGTTCTTCCCGGGAACCTCTGGAGTTGGGGGGGGGGGGGGCCCTAAATAAAGGGAGTCAAGCCGTCAGGTCGTTTTGATGGGAACGGGGGATGGCTCTGGAGTCAATGCATGGGGCAGCTGGGGGGGAGGGCCTCATCTCAGTTAGTTGATTTGGGGCCCATGGAGCTCCTGTCGCGCTGCGATGCTCCGTGTGTGACCTCAGGGTCCCTCCCTACTTGTGACAGTGTTTTTTTTGCGGACTGACTCCTCGACAGGCCATCAAGCAAGTCGAGGCTCTGATCCATGTTTCAGGGGGCTCACGGAATTGCTCTGCATGCTGTTGCAGGGGAATCGAGGCCTCCATCTCGCTTTGGAGGGGGAAGTCTCATGGTTTTCCTCTCGAGTTTGGGCGCGGGGACCTGGGGTACATTCTCGACTATACGGCGGGGATGGCCCTTCACTCCCTCGTGTTGGTTCAACGAAGTCAGGACTCCTGTCGAGTTACGAGGGACACCTCAGGAGTCTCTTCGAGGCTTGGCAGGCAAAAAAAGGAACGCTTCTCGAGGTGAGTCGGGAGACCCCAGGGTCCCTTTCCAGTAGCCACAGGGATACTGCTCCGATTCCTGTCAATGTTTCAAGAGGAGTCTATAGGCTCCGTCCATCATTTGAAGCAGTGAGCTGTGCTGCTGCCGCTCGAGTGGTGTCAGAGGCATGTGAGGCATTCCGTCGAAAAGGAGTCGGGACCTAGGGGGGCTTTCTCTAGGGGGACTCCACGAGGTGGTGCAGGACATCCCTTCAGCTTGTGAGATGAAAGACTAGACTGTATTCAAGACGCCACTGCAAGAAAGTGCCGGCCTTCCTTTCGAGTCAGGCCTTCTTCCTTTCGGTGTATATGCCCATTGAGGCAGCAATCTCAGGGTCCCTTCCCTCATACCTGACATTTATGCTGAGAGAAGCCCCGCTCCTTCTTGAGGGCTTGTTGTGAAAGGTGGCCTTACCGTCTTGAGTCTAAGCCAGGGTATCAGCTCTCATCTCGACGGCGGCAATTTGTTTGGGTACACGGAGCAGTCCTCGAGTTGCGCGCTCTGCTGACCTTGGTAATGCTTCCTCTAGACTTGGCCCGCTAGAGTTCTCCGGGGAAACATCTGAAGGTTGCTGTAAAGGAAGTCAGGACTCCTCGAGGGTTTCATGATGCTTTGAATGGGGGGTGGTGCGAATCAGGGTGGGGGGGCGAGGCTCGGGGGATGCTTCCTGAGATGTCAGTGCAGGGACAGCGCCCGTGCTCTCTGCGAGTGTCTGCGAGATTGGTTTGGGGGCCCATGGAGCTCCTTCGCGATGTCTGGGTGTGCACACGCTCGGCCAGTGTCCCTCTCTACTTGTTGACAGTGTTTTACTTGCAGACTGTCTCGGGACAACCATTCAAGCAAGTCTAGGCTCCTGACATGTTTCAGGGGGCTCACGGAATTGCTCTGCAGGCAATGCAGTGGGAATACGGGGGCCTCAATCTCGCTTTGGAGGGGAGAAATAGTCTCATTTTTTTTCTCCCTCGAGCTGCCGGCGGCGGACCTGGGGTACAGTCACGACTTACGCGGGGGGGAATTGTCCCTTCAATCCTCTTGTTGGTTCAACGAAATTAGGAGTCCTGTCCGAGTTTTACGATGACACTCAGGAGTCTCCTTCTTCGAGCTTGGCAGGGCAAAAGGGAACGCTTCGCTCGGGTGATCGGGAGACCCAGGGTCCTTCAGTAGCCCACAGTGGATACTGGGATTCCTGTCAATGTTCAAGAGGAGTCCAGGCTCCGTCGCAATTTTGAAGCGTGAGCATCTGCGTAGTGGCTTCTCGAGGTGTCAAGCATTGAGGCATTCCGTCGAAAGGAGTCGTGACCTATACAAGGCATTTCTCTAGACGTCCACAGGTGGTGGCAGACATCCCAATAACACCTTGTGAGATGAAGACTAGACTGTATTCAAGCCACTGCAAGGAAAGCCGGCCTCCTTTCGAGTCAGGGCTTCTCGGTGTATATGCCCATTGAGGCAGCAATCTCAGGGTCCCTCCCTCATACCTATTGCTGAGAGAAGCCTCCTCTTGAGGGGCTTGTGGAAAGGTGGCCTACGTCTTGAGTCTAAGCCAGGGAATCAGCTCTCATCTCGAGGCAATTTGGGGTACACGGAGCAGTCCTCGAGTTGCTCTGCTGAACTTGGTACTCCTCTAGACTTGGCCCGTTGTTCTCGGGGAACCTCTGGAGTTGCCTAAAGGGAGTCAAGCCTCAGGTCGTGTTTGATGGGGAACGGGGGATGGCTCTGGAGTCAATGCAGGGGAAGCGGGCCTCATCTCGAGTTGATTTGGGGCCCATGGAGCTCCTTCGCGATGCTGGTGTGACCTCAGGGTCCCTCTCTACTTGTGACAGTGTTTTTGCGGACTGTCTCGACATCCATCAAGCAAGTCGAGGCTCCTGACATGTTTCAGGGGGCTCACGGAATTGCTCTGCATGCAGTGCAGGGGAATCGGGCCTCATCTCGCTTGGAGGGGGAAGTCTCATGGTTTTTCTCGAGTTGCGGCGGGGACCTGGGGTACATTCTCGACTTACGGCGGGGATGGCCCTTCAACCCTCGTGTTGGTTCAACGAAGTCAGGACTCCTGTCGAGTTACGAGGGACACCTCAGGAGTCTCTTCGAGGCTTGGCAGGGCAAAAGGAACGCTTCTCGAGGTGAGTCGGGAGACCCAGGGTCCCTTTCCAGTAGCCACAGGGATACTGGGATTCCTGTCAATGTTCAAGAGGAGTCAGGCTCCGTCAAATTTTGAAGCAGTGAGCTCTGCGTGTGCCTCTCGAGGTGTCAGAGGCATGTGAGGCATTCCGTCGAAAGGAGTCGGGGACCTAGGGCTTTCTCTAGGGACTCCACAGGTGGTGCAGACATCCCTTCAGCTTGTGAGATGAAAGACTAGACTGTATTCAAGCCACTGCAAGGAAAGCCGGCCTCCTTTCGAGTCAGGGCTTCTCGGTGTATATGCCCATTGAGGCAGCAATCTCAGGGTCCCTCCCTCATACCTATTGCTGAGAGAAGCCTCCTCTTGAGGGGCTTGTGGAAAGGTGGCCTACGTCTTGAGTCTAAGCCAGGGAATCAGCTCTCATCTCGAGGCAATTTGGGGTACACACGGAGCAGTCCTCGAGTTGCTCTGCTGAACTTGGTACTCCTCTAGACTTGGCCCGTTGTTCTCGGGGAACCTCTGGAGTTGCCTAAAGGGAGTCAAGCCTCAGGTCGTGTTTGATGGGGAACGGGGGATGGCTCTGGAGTCAATGCAGGGAAGCGGGCCTCATCTCGAGTTGATTTGGGGCCCATGGAGCTCCTTCGCGATGCTGGTGTGACCTCAGGGTCCCTCTCTACTTGTGACAGTGTTTTTGCGGACTGTCTCGACATCCATCAAGCAAGTCGAGGCTCCTGACATGTTTCAGGGGGCTCACGGAATTGCTCTGCATGCAGTGCAGGGGAATCGGGCCTCATCTCGCTTGGAGGGGGAAGTCTCATGGTTTTTCTCGAGTTGCGGCGGGGACCTGGGGTACATTCTCGACTTACGGCGGGGATGGCCCTTCAACCCTCGTGTTGGTTCAACGAAGTCAGGACTCCTGTCGAGTTACGAGGGACACCTCAGGAGTCTCTTCGAGGCTTGGCAGGGCAAAAGGAACGCTTCTCGAGGTGAGTCGGGAGACCCAGGGTCCCTTTCCAGTAGCCACAGGGATACTGGGATTCCTGTCAATGTTCAAGAGGAGTCAGGCTCCGTCAAATTTTGAAGCAGTGAGCTCTGCGTGCCTCTCGAGGTGTCAGAGGCATGTGAGGCATTCCGTCGAAAGGAGTCGGGGACCTAGGGCTTTCTCTAGGGACTCCACAGGTGGTGCAGACATCCCTTCAGCTTGTGAGATGAAAGACTAGACTGTATTCAAGCCACTGCAAGGAAAGCCGGCCTCCTTTCGAGTCAGGGCTTCTCGGTGTATATGCCCATTGAGGCAGCAATCTCAGGGTCCCTCCCTCATACCTATTGCTGAGAGAAGCCTCCTCTTGAGGGGCTTGTGGAAAGGTGGCCTACGTCTTGAGTCTAAGCCAGGGAATCAGCTCTCATCTCGAGGCAATTTGGGGTACACGGAGCAGTCCTCGAGTTGCTCTGCTGAACTTGGTACTCCTCTAGACTTGGCCCGTTGTTCTCGGGGAACCTCTGGAGTTGCCTAAAGGGAGTCAAGCCTCAGGTCGTGTTTGATGGGGAACGGGGGATGGCTCTGGAGTCAATGCAGGGGAAGCGGGCCTCATCTCGAGTTGATTTGGGGCCCATGGAGCTCCTTCGCGATGCTGCTGGTGTGACCTCAGGGTCCCTCTCTACTTGTGACAGTGTTTTTGCGGACTGTCTCGACATCCATCAAGCAAGTCGAGGCTCCTGACATGTTTCAGGGGGCTCACGGAATTGCTCTGCATGCAGTGCAGGGGAATCGGGCCTCATCTCGCTTGGAGGGGGAAGTCTCATGGTTTTTCTCGAGTTGCGGCGGGGACCTGGGGTACATTCTCGACTTACGGCGGGGATGGCCCTTCAACCCTCGTGTTGGTTCAACGAAGTCAGGACTCCTGTCGAGTTACGAGGGACACCTCAGGAGTCTCTTCGAGGCTTGGCAGGGCAAAAGGACGCTTCTCGAGGTGAGTCGGGAGACCCAGGGTCCCTTTCCAGTAGCCACAGGGATACTGGGATTCCTGTCAATGTTCAAGAGGAGTCAGGCTCCGTCAAATTTTGAAGCAGTGAGCTCTGCGTGCCTCTCGAGGTGTCAGAGGCATGTGAGGCATTCCGTCGAAAGGAGTCGGGGACCTAGGGCTTTCTCTAGGGACTCCACAGGTGGTACAGACATCCCTTCAGCTTGTGAGATGAAAGACTAGACTGTATTCAAGCCACTGCAAGGAAAGCCGGCCTCCTTTCGAGTCAGGGCTTCTCGGTGTATATGCCCATTGAGGCAGCAATCTCAGGGTCCCTCCCTCATACCTATTGCTGAGAGAAGCCTCCTCTTGAGGGGCTTGTGGAAAGGTGGCCTACGTCTTGAGTCTAAGCCAGGGAATCAGCTCTCATCTCGAGGCAATTTGGGGTACACGGAGCAGTCCTCGAGTTGCTCTGCTGAACTTGGTACTCCTCTAGACTTGGCCCGTTGTTCTCGGGGAACCTCTGGAGTTGCCTAAAGGGAGTCAAGCCTCAGGTCGTGTTTGATGGGGAACGGGGGATGGCTCTGGAGTCAATGCAGGGGAAGCGGGCCTCATCTCGAGTTGATTTGGGGCCCATGGAGCTCCTTCGCGATGCTGGTGTGACCTCAGGGTCCCTCTCTACTTGTGACAGTGTTTTTGCGGACTGTCTCGACATCCATCAAGCAAGTCGAGGCTCCTGACATGTTTCAGGGGGCTCACGGAATTGCTCTGCATGCAGTGCAGGGGAATCGGGCCTCATCTCGCTTGGAGGGGGAAGTCTCATGGTTTTTCTCGAGTTGCGGCGGGGACCTGGGGTACATTCTCGACTTACGGCGGGGATGGCCCTTCAACCCTCGTGTTGGTTCAACGAAGTCAGGACTCCTGTCGAGTTACGAGGGACACCTCAGGAGTCTCTTCGAGGCTTGGCAGGGCAAAAGGAACGCTTCTCGAGGTGAGTCGGGAGACCCAGGGTCCCTTTCCAGTAGCCACAGGGATACTGGGATTCCTGTCAATGTTCAAGAGGAGTCAGGCTCCGTCAAATTTTGAAGCAGTGAGCTCTGCGTGCCTCTCGAGGTGTCAGAGGCATGTGAGGCATTCCGTCGAAAGGAGTCGGGGACCTAGGGCTTTCTCTAGGGACTCCACAGGTGGTGCAGACATCCCTTCAGCTTGTGAGATGAAAGACTAGACTGTATTCAAGCCACTGCAAGGAAAGCCGGCCTCCTTTCGAGTCAGGGCTTCTCGGTGTATATGCCCATTGAGGCAGCAATCTCAGGGTCCCTCCCTCATACCTATTGCTGAGAGAAGCCTCCTCTTGAGGGGCTTGTGGAAAGGTGGCCTACGTCTTGAGTCTAAGCCAGGGAATCAGCTCTCATCTCGAGGCAATTTGGGGTACACGGAGCAGTCCTCGAGTTGCTCTGCTGAACTTGGTACTCCTCTAGACTTGGCCCGTTGTTTCTCGGGGGGAACCTCTGGAGTTGCCTAAAGGGAGTCAAGCCTCAGGTCGTGTTTGATGGGGAACGGGGGATGGCTCTGGAGTCAATGCAGGGGAAGCGGGCCTCATCTCGAGTTGATTTGGGGCCCATGGAGCTCCTTCGCGATGCTGGTGTGACCTCAGGGTCCCTCTCTACTTGTGACAGTGTTTTTGCGGACTGTCTCGACATCCATCAAGCAAGTCGAGGCTCCTGACATGTTTCAGGGGGCTCACGGAATTGCTCTGCATGCAGTGCAGGGGAATCGGGCCTCATCTCGCTTGGAGGGGGAAGTCTCATGGTTTTTCTCGAGTTGCGGCGGGGACCTGGGGTACATTCTCGACTTACGGCGGGGATGGCCCTTCAACCCTCGTGTTGGTTCAACGAAGTCAGGACTCCTGTCGAGTTACGAGGGACACCTCAGGAGTCTCTTCGAGGCTTGGCAGGGCAAAAGGAACGCTTCTCGAGGTGAGTCGGGAGACCCAGGGTCCCTTTCCAGTAGCCACAGGGATACTGGGATTCCTGTCAATGTTCAAGAGGAGTCAGGCTCCGTCAAATTTTGAAGCAGTGAGCTCTGCGTGCCTCTCGAGGTGTCAGAGGCATGTGAGGCATTCCGTCGAAAGGAGTCGGGGACCTAGGGCTTTCTCTAGGGACTCCACAGGTGGTGCAGACATCCCTTCAGCTTGTGAGATGAAAGACTAGACTGTATTCAAGCCACTGCAAGGAAAGCCGGCCTCCTTTCGAGTCAGGGCTTCTCGGTGTATATGCCCATTGAGGCAGCAATCTCAGGGTCCCTCCCTCATACCTATTGCTGAGAGAAGCCTCCTCTTGGGGCTTGTGGAAAGGTGGCCTACGTCTTGAGTCTAAGCCAGGGAATCAGCTCTCATCTCGAGGCAATTTGGGGTACACGGAGCAGTCCTCGAGTTGCTCTGCTGAACTTGGTACTCCTCTAGACTTGGCCCGTTGTTTCTCGGGGAACCTCTGGAGTTGCCTAAAGGGAGTCAAGCCTCAGGTCGTGTTTGATGGGGAACGGGGGATGGCTCTGGAGTCAATGCAGGGGAAGCGGGCCTCATCTCGAGTTGATTTGGGGCCCATGGAGCTCCTTCGCGATGCTGGTGTGACCTCAGGGTCCCTCTCTACTTGTGACAGTGTTTTTGCGGACTGTCTCGACATCCATCAAGCAAGTCGAGGCTCCTGACATGTTTCAGGGGGCTCACGGAATTGCTCTGCATGCAGTGCAGGGGAATCGGGCCTCATCTCGCTTGGAGGGGGAAGTCTCATGGTTTTTCTCGAGTTGCGGCGGGGACCTGGGGTACATTCTCGACTTACGGCGGGGATGGCCCTTCAACCCTCGTGTTGGTTCAACGAAGTCAGGACTCCTGTCGAGTTACGAGGGACACCTCAGGAGTCTCTTCGAGGCTTGGCAGGGCAAAAGGAACGCTTCTCGAGGTGAGTCGGGAGACCCAGGGTCCCTTTCCAGTAGCCACAGGGATACTGGGATTCCTGTAAATGTTCAAGAGGAGTCAGGCTCCGTCAAATTTTGAAGCAGTGAGCTCTGCGTGCCTCTCGAGGTGTCAGAGGCATGTGAGGCATTCCGTCGAAAGGAGTCGGGGACCTAGGGCTTTCTCTAGGGACTCCACAGGTGGTGCAGACATCCCTTCAGCTTGTGAGATGAAAGACTAGACTGTATTCAAGCCACTGCAAGGAAAGCCGGCCTCCTTTCGAGTCAGGGCTTCTCGGTGTATATGCCCATTGAGGCAGCAATCTCAGGGTCCCTCCCTCATACCTATTGCTGAGAGAAGCCTCCTCTTGAGGGGCTTGTGGAAAGGTGGCCTACGTCTTGAGTCTAAGCCAGGGAATCAGCTCTCATCTCGAGGCAATTTGGGGTACACGGAGCAGTCCTCGAGTTGCTCTGCTGAACTTGGTACTCCTCTAGACTTGGCCCGTTGTTCTCGGGGAACCTCTGGAGTTGCCTAAAGGGAGTCAAGCCTCAGGTCGTGTTTGATGGGGAACGGGGGGGATGGCTCTGGAGTCAATGCAGGGGAAGCGGGCCTCATCTCGAGTTGATTTGGGGCCCATGGAGCTCCTTCGCGATGCTGGTGTGACCTCAGGGTCCCTCTCTACTTGTGACAGTGTTTTTGCGGACTGTCTCGACATCCATCAAGCAAGTCGAGGCTCCTGACATGTTTCAGGGGGCTCACGGAATTGCTCTGCATGCAGTGCAGGGGAATCGGGCCTCATCTCGCTTGGAGGGGGAAGTCTCATGGTTTTTCTCGAGTTGCGGCGGGGACCTGGGGTACATTCTCGACTTACGGCGGGGATGGCCCTTCAACCCTCGTGTTGGTTCAACGAAGTCAGGACTCCTGTCGAGTTACGAGGGACACCTCAGGAGTCTCTTCGAGGCTTGGCAGGGCAAAAGGAACGCTTCTCGAGGTGAGTCGGGAGACCCAGGGTCCCTTTCCAGTAGCCACAGGGATACTGGGATTCCTGTCAATGTTCAAGAGGAGTCAGGCTCCGTCAATTTTGAAGCAGTGAGCTCTGCGTGCCTCTCGAGGTGTCAGAGGCATGTGAGGCATTCCGTCGAAAGGAGTCGGGGACCTAGGGCTTTCTCTAGGGACTCCACAGGTGGTGCAGACATCCCTTCAGCTTGTGAGATGAAAGACTAGACTGTATTCAAGCCACTGCAAGGAAAGCCGGCCTCCTTTCGAGTCAGGGCTTCTCGGTGTATATGCCCATTGAGGCAGCAATCTCAGGGTCCCTCCCTCATACCTATTGCTGAGAGAAGCCTCCTCTTGAGGGGCTTGTGGAAAGGTGGCCTACGTCTTGAGTCTAAGCCAGGGAATCAGCTCTCATCTCGAGGCAATTTGGGGTACACGGAGCAGTCCTCGAGTTGCTCTGCTGAACTTGGTACTCCTCTAGACTTGGCCCGTTGTTCTCGGGGAACCTCTGGAGTTGCCTAAAGGGAGTCAAGCCTCAGGTCGTGTTTGATGGGGAACGGGGGATGGCTCTGGAGTCAATGCAGGGGAAGCGGGCCTCATCTCGAGTTGATTTGGGGCCCATGGAGCTCCTTCGCGATGCTGGTGTGACCTCAGGGTCCCTCTCTACTTGTGACAGTGTTTTTGCGGACTGTCTCGACATCCATCAAGCAAGTCGAGGCTCCTGACATGTTTCAGGGGCTCACGGAATTGCTCTGCATGCAGTGCAGGGGAATCGGGCCTCATCTCGCTTGGAGGGGGAAGTCTCATGGTTTTTTCTCGAGTTGCGGCGGGGACCTGGGGTACATTCTCGACTTACGGCGGGGATGGCCCTTCAACCCTCGTGTTGGTTCAACGAAGTCAGGACTCCTGTCGAGTTACGAGGGACACCTCAGGAGTCTCTTCGAGGCTTGGCAGGGCAAAAGGAACGCTTCTCGAGGTGAGTCGGGAGACCCAGGGTCCCTTTCCAGTAGCCACAGGGATACTGGGATTCCTGTCAATGTTCAAGAGGAGTCAGGCTCCGTCAAATTTTGAAGCAGTGAGCTCTGCGTGCCTCTCGAGGTGTCAGAGGCATGTGAGGCATTCCGTCGAAAGGAGTCGGGGACCTAGGGCTTTCTCTAGGGACTCCACAGGTGGTGCAGACATCCCTTCAGCTTGTGAGATGAAAGACTAGACTGTATTCAAGCCACTGCAAGGAAAGCCGGCCTCCTTTCGAGTCAGGGCTTCTCGGTGTATATGCCCATTGAGGCAGCAATCTCAGGGTCCCTCCCTCATACCTATTGCTGAGAGAAGCCTCCTCTTGAGGGGCTTGTGGAAAGGTGGCCTACGTCTTGAGTCTAAGCCAGGGAATCAGCTCTCATCTCGAGGCAATTTGGGGTACACGGAGCAGTCCTCGAGTTGCTCTGCTGAACTTGGTACTCCTCTAGACTTGGCCCGTTGTTCTCGGGGAACCTCTGGAGTTGCCTAAAGGGAGTCAAGCCTCAGGTCGTGTTTGATGGGGAACGGGGGATGGCTCTGGAGTCAATGCAGGGGAAGCGGGCCTCATCTCGAGAGTGATTTTGGGGCCCATGGAGCTCCTTCGCGATGCTGGTGTGACCTCAGGGTCCCTCTCTACTTGTGACAGTGTTTTTTTGCGGACTGTCTCGACATCCATCAAGCAAGTCGAGGCTCCTGACATGTTTCAGGGGGCTCACGGAATTGCTCTGCATGCAGTGCAGGGGAATCGGGCCTCATCTCGCTTGGAGGGGGAAGTCTCATGGTTTTTCTCGAGTTGCGGCGGGGACCTGGGGTACATTCTCGACTTACGGCGGGGATGGCCCTTCACCCCCCCTCGTGTTGGTTCAACGAAGTCAGGACTCCTGTCGAGTTACGAGGGACACCTCAGGAGTCTCTTCGAGGCTTGGCAGGGCAAAAGGAACGCTTCTCGAGGTGAGTCGGGAGACCCAGGGTCCCTTTCCAGTAGCCACAGGGATACTGGGATTCCTGTCAATGTTCAAGAGGAGTCAGGCTCCGTCAAATTTTGAAGCAGTGAGCTCTGCGTGCCTCTCGAGGTGTCAGAGGCATGTGAGGCATTCCGTCGAAAGGAGTCGGGGACCTAGGGCTTTCTCTAGGGACTCCACAGGTGGTGCAGACATCCCTTCAGCTTGTGAGATGAAAGACTAGACTGTATTCAAGCCACTGCAAGGAAAGCCGGCCTCCTTTCGAGTCAGGGCTTCTCGGTGTATATGCCCATTGAGGCAGCAATCTCAGGGTCCCTCCCTCATACCTATTGCTGAGAGAAGCCTCCTCTTGAGGGGCTTGTGGAAAGGTGGCCTACGTCTTGAGTCTAAGCCAGGGAATCAGCTCTCATCTCGAGGCAATTTGGGGTACACGGAGCAGTCCTCGAGTTGCTCTGCTGAACTTGGTACTCCTCTAGACTTGGCCCGTTGTTCTCGGGGAACCTCTGGAGTTGCCTAAAGGGAGTCAAGCCTCAGGTCGTGTTTGATGGGGAACGGGGGATGGCTCTGGAGTCAATGCAGGGGAAGCGGGCCTCATCTCGAGTTGATTTGGGGCCGATGGAGCTCCTTCGCGATGCTGGTGTGACCTCAGGGTCCCTCTCTACTTGTGACAGTGTTTTTGCGGACTGTCTCGACATCCATCAAGCAAGTCGAGGCTCCTGACATGTTTCAGGGGGCTCACGGAATTGCTCTGCATGCAGTGCAGGGGAATCGGGCCTCATCTCGCTTGGAGGGGGAAGTCTCATGGTTTTTCTCGAGTTGCGGCGGGGACCTGGGGTACATTCTCGACTTACGGCGGGGATGGCCCTTCAACCCTCGTGTTGGTTCAACGAAGTCAGGACTCCTGTCGAGTTACGAGGGACACCTCAGGAGTCTCTTCGAGGCTTGGCAGGGCAAAAGGAACGCTTCTCGAGGTGAGTCGGGAGACCCAGGGTCCCTTTCCAGTAGCCACAGGGATACTGGGATTCCTGTCAATGTTCAAGAGGAGTCAGGCTCCGTCAAATTTTGAAGCAGTGAGCTCTGCGTGCCTCTCGAGGTGTCAGAGGCATGTGAGGCATTCCGTCGAAAGGAGTCGGGGACCTAGGGCTTTCTCTAGGGACTCCACAGGTGGTGCAGACATCCCTTCAGCTTGTGAGATGAAAGACTAGACTGTATTCAAGCCACTGCAAGGAAAGCCGGCCTCCTTTCGAGTCAGGGCTTCTCGGTGTATATGCCCATTGAGGCAGCAATCAGGGTCCCTCCCTCATACCTATTGCTGAGAGAAGCCTCCTCTTGAGGGGCTTGTGGAAAGGTGGCCTACGTCTTGAGTCTAAGCCAGGGAATCAGCTCTCATCTCGAGGCAATTTGGGGTACACGGAGCAGTCCTCGAGTTGCTCTGCTGAACTTGGTACTCCTCTAGACTTGGCCCGTTGTTCTCGGGGAACCTCTGGAGTTGCCTAAAGGGAGTCAAGCCTCAGGTCGTGTTTGATGGGGAACGGGGGATGGCTCTGGAGTCAATGCAGGGGAAGCGGGCCTCATCTCGAGTTGATTTGGGGCCCATGGAGCTCCTTCGCGATGCTGGTGTGACCTCAGGTCCCTCTCTCTACTTGTGACAGTGTTTTTGCGGACTGTCTCGACATCCATCAAGCAAGTCGAGGCTCCTGACATGTTTCAGGGGGCTCACGGAATTGCTCTGCATGCAGTGCAGGGGAATCGGGCCTCATCTCGCTTGGGGGGAAGTCTCATGGTTTTTTCTCGAGTTGCGGCGGGGACCTGGGGTACATTCTCGACTTACGGCGGGGATGGCCCTTCAACCCTCGTGTTGGTTCAACGAAGTCAGGACTCCTGTCGAGTTACGAGGGACACCTCAGGAGTCTCTTCGAGGCTTGGCAGGGCAAAAGGAACGCTTCTCGAGGTGAGTCGGGAGACCCAGGGTCCCTTTCCAGTAGCCACAGGGATACTGGGATTCCTGTCAATGTTCAAGAGGAGTCAGGCTCCGTCAAATTTTGAAGCAGTGAGCTCTGCGTGCCTCTCGAGGTGTCAGAGGCATGTGAGGCATTCCGTCGAAAGGAGTCGGGGACCTAGGGCTTTCTCTAGGGACTCCACAGGTGGTGCAGACATCCCTTCAGCTTGTGAGATGAAAGACTAGACTGTATTCAAGCCACTGCAAGGAAAGCCGGCCTCCTTTCGAGTCAGGGCTTCTCGGTGTATATGCCCATTGAGGCAGCAATCTCAGGGTCCCTCCCTCATACCTATTGCTGAGAGAAGCCTCCTCTTGAGGGGCTTGTGGAAAGGTGGCCTACGTCTTGAGTCTAAGCCAGGGAATCAGCTCTCATCTCGAGGCAATTTGGGGTACACGGAGCAGTCCTCGAGTTGCTCTGCTGAACTTGGTACTCCTCTAGACTTGGCCCGTTGTTCTCGGGGAACCTCTGGAGTTGCCTAAAGGGAGTCAAGCCTCAGGTCGTGTTTGATGGGGAACGGGGGATGGCTCTGGAGTCAATGCAGGGGAAGCGGGCCTCATCTCGAGTTGATTTGGGGCCCATGGAGCTCCTTCGCGATGCTGGTGTGACCTCAGGGTCCCTCTCTACTTGTGACAGTGTTTTTTGCGGACTGTCTCGACATCCATCAAGCAAGTCGAGGCTCCTGACATGTTTCAGGGGGCTCACGGAATTGCTCTGCATGCAGTGCAGGGGAATCGGGCCTCATCTCGCTTGGAGGGGGAAGTCTCATGGTTTTTCTCGAGTTGCGGCGGGGACCTGGGGTACATTCTCGACTTACGGCGGGGATGGCCCTTCAACCCTCGTGTTTGTTCAACGAAGTCAGGACTCCTGTCGAGTTACGAGGGACACCTCAGGAGTCTCTTCGAGGCTTGGCAGGGCAAAAGGAACGCTTCTCGAGGTGAGTCGGGAGACCCAGGGTCCCTTTCCAGTAGCCACAGGGATACTGGGATTCCTGTCAATGTTCAAGAGGAGTCAGGCTCCGTCAAATTTTGAAGCAGTGAGCTCTGCGTGCCTCTCGAGGTGTCAGAGGCATGTGAGGCATTCCGTCGAAAGGAGTCGGGGACCTAGGGCTTTCTCTAGGGACTCCACAGGTGGTGCAGACATCCCTTCAGCTTGTGAGATGAAAAAGACTAGACTGTATTCAATTCAAGCCACTGCAAGGAAAGCCGGCCTCCTTTCGAGTCAGGGCTTCTCGGTGTATATGCCCATTGAGGCAGCAATCTCAGGGTCCCTCCCTCATACCTATTGCTGAGAGAAGCCTCCTCTTGAGGGGCTTGTGGAAAGGTGGCCTACGTCTTGAGTCTAAGCCAGGGAATCAGCTCTCATCTCGAGGCAATTTGGGGTACACGGAGCAGTCCTCGAGTTGCTCTGCTGAACTTGGTACTCCTCTAGACTTGGCCCGTTGTTCTCGGGGAACCTCTGGAGTTGCCTAAAGGGAGTCAAGCCTCAGGTCGTGTTTGATGGGGAACGGGGGATGGCTCTGGAGTCAATGCAGGGGAAGCGGGCCTCATCTCGAGTTGATTTGGGGCCCATGGAGCTCCTTCGCGATGCTGGTGTGACCTCAGGGTCCCTCTCTACTTGTGACAGTGTTTTTGCGGACTGTCTCGACATCCATCAAGCAAGTCGAGGCTCCTGACATGTTTCAGGGGGCTCACGGAATTGCTCTGCATGCAGTGCAGGGGAATCGGGCCTCATCTCGCTTGGAGGGGGAAGTCTCATGGTTTTTCTCGAGTTGCGGCGGGGACCTGGGGTACATTCTCGACTTACGGCGGGGATGGCCCTTCAACCCTCGTGTTTGTTCAACGAAGTCAGGACTCCTGTCGAGTTACGAGGGACACCTCAGGAGTCTCTTCGAGGCTTGGCAGGGCAAAAGGAACGCTTCTCGAGGTGAGTCGGGAGACCCAGGGTCCCTTTCCAGTAGCCACAGGGATACTGGGATTCCTGTCAATGTTCAAGAGGAGTCAGGCTCCGTCAAATTTTGAAGCAGTGAGCTCTGCGTGCCTCTCGAGGTGTCAGAGGCATGTGAGGCATTCCGTCGAAAGGAGTCGGGGACCTAGGGCTTTCTCTAGGGACTCCACAGGTGGTGCAGACATCCCTTCACTTGTGAGATGAAAGACTAGACTGTATTCAAGCCACTGCAAGGAAACCCGGCCTCCTTTCGAGTCAGGGCTTCTCGGTGTATATGCCCATTGAGGCAGCAATCTCAGGGTCCCTCCCTCATACCTATTGCTGAGAGAAGCCTCCTCTTGAGGGGCTTGTGGAAAGGTGGCCTACGTCTTGAGTCTAAGCCAGGGAATCAGCTCTCATCTCGAGGCAATTTGGGGTACACGGAGCAGTCCTCGAGTTGCTCTGCTGAACTTGGTACTCCTCTAGACTTGGCCCGTTGTTCTCGGGAACCTCTGGAGTTGCCTAAAGGGAGTCAAGCCTCAGGTCGTGTTTGATGGGGAACGGGGGATGGCTCTGGAGTCAATGCAGGGGAAGCGGGCCTCATCTCGAGTTGATTTGGGGCCCATGGAGCTCCTTCGCGATGCTGGTGTGACCTCAGGGTCCCTCTCTACTTGTGACAGTGTTTTTGCGGACTGTCTCGACATCCATCAAGCAAGTCGAGGCTCCTGACATGTTTCAGGGGGCTCACGGAATTGCTCTGCATGCAGTGCAGGGGAATCGGGCCTCATCTCGCTTGGAGGGGGAAGTCTCATGGTTTTTCTCGAGTTGCGGCGGGGACCTGGGGTACATTCTCGACTTACGGCGGGGATGGCCCTTCAACCCTCGTGTTTGTTCAACGAAGTCAGGACTCCTGTCGAGTTACGAGGGACACCTCAGGAGTCTCTTCGAGGCTTGGCAGGGCAAAAGGAACGCTTCTCGAGGTGAGTCGGGAGACCCAGGGTCCCTTTCCAGTAGCCACAGGGATACTGGGATTCCTGTCAATGTTCAAGAGGAGTCAGGCTCCGTCAAATTTTGAAGCAGTGAGCTCTGCGTGCCTCTCGAGGTGTCAGAGGCATGTGAGGCATTCCGTCGAAAGGAGTCGGGGACCTAGGGCTTTCTCTAGGGACTCCACAGGTGGTGCAGACATCCCTTCACCTTGTGAGATGAAAGACTAGACTGTATTCAAGCCACTGCAAGGAAACCCGGCCTCCTTTCGAGTCAGGGCTTCTCGGTGTATATGCCCATTGAGGCAGCAATCTCAGGGTCCCTCCCTCATACCTATTGCTGAGAGAAGCCTCCTCTTGAGGGGCTTGTGGAAAGGTGGCCTACGTCTTGAGTCTAAGCCAGGGAATCAGCTCTCATCTCGAGGCAATTTGGGGTACACGGAGCAGTCCTCGAGTTGCTCTGCTGAACTTGGTACTCCTCTAGACTTGGCCCGTTGTTCTCGGGGAACCTCTGGAGTTGCCTAAAGGGAGTCAAGCCTCAGGTCGTGTTTGATGGGGAACGGGGGATGGCTCTGGAGTCAATGCAGGGGAAGCGGGCCTCATCTCGAGTTGATTTGGGGCCCATGGAGCTCCTTCGCGATGCTGGTGTGACCTCAGGGTCCCTCTCTACTTGTGACAGTGTTTTTGCGGACTGTCTCGACATCCATCAAGCAAGTCGAGGCTCCTGACATGTTTCAGGGGGCTCACGGAATTGCTCTGCATGCAGTGCAGGGGAATCGGGCCTCATCTCGCTTGGAGGGGGAAGTCTCATGGTTTTTCTCGAGTTGCGGCGGGGACCTGGGGTACATTCTCGACTTACGGCGGGGATGGCCCTTCAACCCTCGTGTTTGTTCAACGAAGTCAGGACTCCTGTCGAGTTACGAGGGACACCTCAGGAGTCTCTTCGAGGCTTGGCAGGGCAAAAGGGACGCTTCTCGAGGTGAGTCGGGAGACCCAGGGTCCCTTTCCAGTAGCCACAGGGATACTGGGATTCCTGTCAATGTTCAAGAGGAGTCAGGCTCCGTCAAATTTTGAAGCAGTGAGCTCTGCGTGCCTCTCGAGGTGTCAGAGGCATGTGAGGCATTCCGTCGAAAGGAGTCGGGGACCTAGGGCTTTCTCTAGGGACTCCACAGGTGGTGCAGACATCCCTTCACCTTGTGAGATGAAAGACTAGACTGTATTCAAGCCACTGCAAGGAAAGCCGGCCTCCTTTCGAGTCAGGGCTTCTCGGTGTATATGCCCATTGAGGCAGCAATCTCAGGGTCCCTCCCTCATACCTATTGCTGAGAGAAGCCTCCTCTTGAGGGGCTTGTGGAAAGGTGGCCTACGTCTTGAGTCTAAGCCAGGGAATCAGCTCTCATCTCGAGGCAATTTGGGGTACACGGAGCAGTCCTCGAGTTGCTCTGCTGAACTTGGTACTCCTCTAGACTTGGCCCGTTGTTCTCGGGGAACCTCTGGAGTTGCCTAAAGGGAGTCAAGCCTCAGGTCGTGTTTGATGGGGAACGGGGGATGGCTCTGGAGTCAATGCAGGGGAAGCGGGCCTCATCTCGAGTTGATTTGGGCCCATGGAGCTCCTTCGCGATGCTGGTGTGACCTCAGGGTCCCTCTCTACTTGTGACAGTGTTTTTGCGGACTGTCTCGACATCCATCAAGCAAGTCGAGGCTCCTGACATGTTCAGGGGGCTCACGGAATTGCTCTGCATGCAGTGCAGGGGAATCGGGCCTCATCTCGCTTGGAGGGGGAAGTCTCATGGTTTTTCTCGAGTTTGCGGCGGGGACCTGGGGTACATTCTCGACTTACGGCGGGGATGGCCCTTCAAACCCTCGTGTTTGTTCAACGAAGTCAGGACTCCTGTCGAGTTACGAGGGACACCTCAGGAGTCTCTTCGAGGCTTGGCAGGGCAAAAGGAACGCTTCTCGAGGTGAGTCGGGAGACCCAGGGTCCCTTTCCAGTAGCCACAGGGATACTGGGATTCCTGTCAATGTTCAAGAGGAGTCAGGCTCCGTCAAATTTTGAAGCAGTGAGCTCTGCGTGCCTCTCGAGGTGTCAGAGGCATGTGAGGCATTCCGTCGAAAGGAGTCGGGACCTAGGGCTTTCTCTAGGGACTCCACAGGTGGTGCAGACATCCCTTCACCTTGTGAGATGAAAGACTAGACTGTATTCAAGCCACTGCAAGGAAAGCCGGCCTCCTTTCGAGTCAGGGCTTCTCGGTGTATATGCCCATTGAGGCAGCAATCTCAGGGTCCCCCTCATACCTATTGCTGAGAGAAGCCTCCTCTTGAGGGGCTTGTGGAAAGGTGGCCTACGTCTTGAGTCTAAGCCAGGGAATCAGCTCTCATCTCGAGGCAATTTGGGGGTACACGGAGCAGTCCTCGAGTTGCTCTGCTGAACTTGGTACTCCTCTAGACTTGGCCCGTTGTTCTCGGGGAACCTCTGGAGTTGCCTAAAGGGAGTCAAGCCTCAGGTCGTGTTTGATGGGGAACGGGGATGGCTCTGGAGTCAATGCAGGGAAGCGGGCCTCATCTCGAGTTGATTTGGGGCCCATGGAGCTCCTTCGCGATGCTGGTGTGACCTCAGGGTCCCTCTCTACTTGTGACAGTGTTTTTGCGGACTGTCTCGACATCCATCAAGCAAGTCGAGGCTCCTGACATGTTTCAGGGGGCTCACGGAATTGCTCTGCATGCAGTGCAGGGGAATCGGGCCTCATCTCGCTTGGAGGGGGAAGTCTCATGTTTTTCTCGAGTTGCGGCGGGGACCTGGGTACATTCTCGACTTACGGCGGGGATGGCCCTTCAACCCTCGTGTGTTTGTTCAACGAAGTCAGGACTCCTGTCGAGTTACGAGGGACACCTCAGGAGTCTCTTCGAGGCTTTGCAGGGCAAAAGGGACGCTTCTCGAGGTGAGTCGGGAGACCCAGGGTCCCTTTCCAGTAGCCACAGGGATACTGGGATTCCTGTCAATGTTCAAGAGGAGTCAGGCTCCGTCAAATTTTGAAGCAGTGAGCTCTGCGTGCCTCTCGAGGTGTCAGAGGCATGTGAGGCATTCCGTCGAAAGGAGTCGGGGACCTAGGGCTTTCTCTAGGGACTCCACAGGTGGTGCAGACATCCCTTCACCTTGTGAGATGAAAGACTAGACTGTATTCAAGCCACTGCAAGGAAACCCGGCCTCCTTTCGAGTCAGGGCTTCTCGGTGTATATGCCCATTGAGGCAGCAATCTCAGGGTCCCTCCCTCATACCTATTGCTGAGAGAAGCCTCCTCTTGAGGGGCTTGTGGAAAGGTGGCCTACGTCTTGAGTCTAAGCCAGGGAATCAGCTCTCATCTCGAGGCAATTTGGGGTACACGGAGCAGTCCTCGAGTTGCTCTGCTGAACTTGGTACTCCTCTAGACTTGGCCCGTTGTTCTCGGGAACCTCTGGAGTTGCCTAAAGGGAGTCAAGCCTCAGGTCGTGTTTGATGGGGAACGGGGGATGGCTCTGGAGTCAATGCAGGGAAGCGGGCCTCATCTCGAGTTGATTTGGGGCCCATGGAGCTCCTTCGCGATGCTGGTGTGACCTCAGGGTCCCTCTCTACTTGTGACAGTGTTTTTGCGGACTGTCTCGACATCCATCAAGCAAGTCGAGGCTCCTGACATGTTTCAGGGGCTCACGGAATTGCTCTGCATGCAGTGCAGGGAATCGGGCCTCATCTCGCTTGGAGGGGGAAGTCTCATGTTTTTCTCGAGTTGCGGCGGGGACCTGGGTACATTCTCGACTTACGGCGGGGATGGCCCTTCAACCCTCGTGTTTGTTCAACGAAGTCAGGACTCCTGTCGAGTTACGAGGGACACCTCAGGAGTCTCTTCGAGGCTTGGCAGGGCAAAAGGACGCTTCTCGAGGTGAGTCGGGAGACCCAGGGTCCCTTTCCAGTAGCCACAGGGATACTGGGATTCCTGTCAATGTTCAAGAGGAGTCAGGCTCCGTCAAATTTTGAAGCAGTGAGCTCTGCGTGCCTCTCGAGGTGTCAGAGGCATGTGAGGCATTCCGTCGAAAGGAGTCGGGGACCTAGGGCTTTCTCTAGGGACTCCACAGGTGGTGCAGACATCCCTTCACCTTGTGAGATGAAAGACTAGACTGTATTCAAGCCACTGCAAGGAAACCCGGCCTCCTTTCGAGTCAGGGCTTCTCGTGTATATGCCCATTGAGGCAGCAATCTCAGGTCCCTCCCTCATACCTATTGCTGAGAGAAGCCTCCTCTTGAGGGCTTGTGGAAAGGTGGCCTACGTCTTGAGTCTAAGCCAGGGATCAGCTCTCATCTCGAGGCAATTGGGGTACACGGAGCAGTCCTCGAGTTGCTCT
>JAJLRB010001806.1:0-21277 GCA_020976825.1 Odocoileus hemionus
GCCATCCCGTTTGAAAGGGGGGGAAAAATGTACCCCCGGGGCCCGGGCCCCAAAATCGAAAAAAAAAAAATGAGGGGCTTCCCCCCCCAAAACGAGGGTTTAGGGGGCCCCATTCCCCTGCACTGCATGCAAGGGGGGGGAAAATTTCCCTCGCCCCCCGAAAAAATGTTTAGGGAAAACCTCGGGAATGGCTTGGGTGGGGGGGTTGAGACAAATTTTTGCAAAAAAAAAAAAACCCCTGTTTACCCGTAGGAGGGGACCCTTAAGGGGCACAAACCCGGGACGCGAAGGGAAAACTTTTAGGGCCCCAAATCAAAAAAATTTCGAGATGAAAGGCCCCCCCTTTTCCCCGCAAAGGGCCCCCAGAGCGTTTCCCCCCTTTCCCCCCATCCCCAAAAAAAAGGCCCGGGGCCCTTGGGGTTTTTCTTTAAGGGGGAAAGTTTCCGAGGTTCCCCCAGAAAAAAAAACGGGGGCCCAAATCTAGAGGGAATTTTCAAGTTTAAAGGGGGAGCAAATCGAGGGAAAAGCTCCCCTGGGAAACCCCAAAAATTTTTTTCGAGATGGGGGAGTCCAAAATTCCCCGGCTTTTGGGGCCTTTTAAGGGGGTAGGCAAAATTTTTCCCCAAGGCCCCTTTAAAAAGGGGGGGGGAGGGGTTTTTTTCTCAAGGGAATAGGTATTAGGGAGGGGGGGCGTTTAAAATTTCTGGGCCCCAATGGGCTTTTAACCCCGAAAAGGGAAAAAGGCCCCGGGCCCCCGGAAAAAGGGGGGCGGGGTTTCCCTTGCAAATGGCTTGAATTAACCCGGTTTTAGTCTTTTATCTCACAAGGGGAAGGGGGTGGGGCTACAACCCAAAACCCGTGGAGTCCCTAGAGAAAAGCCCCAGGTTTTTGACCCTTTGACGGAATGCCTTTAAATGTCTTGGGGAAACCCCGGGGAGGGGGACGCAGAAACTCGTGCTTCAAAAATTTGGAAAGGGGGGCCCGGAAATTCCTTTTTGAAACATTGAAAGGGAAAACCCAGTATCCCAAAGGGTTTCTGGAAAGGGGGACCGGGTTTTCCCGGGCTCACCTCGAAGGGAAAAAACGTCCCTTTTTTCCCTGCCAAAACCCCGAAGAGGTCCTTTAGGTGTCCCTCGTAACTCGGAAAAAAAGGGGGGGCCGGGGTTTGTTTTAACCCCAAACCCCGAGGGGTTTAAAAAGCCATCCCCCCCATAAAATCGAAAAAATGTATTTCCAGGTCCCCGGGGCCCAAAAATCGAGGGGGGGAAAAAAAAAGGGGAAATTCCCCCCAAACGTTGGAAAGGGGGCCCGGAATTTTCCCGCATTTGGGATGGAGCAATTTCCCCGAAGGGGGTTGAAACAAAAAAGGCAGGGGGGGGCCCCGAACCCTTTTGATGGGTTTTCGAGGGGGGCAATTTTCCCCAAAAAAAAAAACTGTCTCAAAATAAAAAGAGGGGGGGCCCCCGGGGGGTTACACCCCGGGGACGCGAAGGGAAACTCCCTGGGGGGGCCCAAAAGAAAAAAGAGTGAGGGGCCCCCTTTTCCCCCCGCATTGGGCTCCCCGAGGGGGAATTTCCCCCTTCCCCATTAAACACGGGGCCTGGGGGCTTTTCTCGCTTTTGGGCCCAAAAAACCAAGGGGGGGTCCCCCCCAAAAAAAAAAAAAAGGGGCCAAAGGGGCTTTGAAATAATTTAAAAAAGTTAAAGGGGGCAAATCGAGGGGTTTTCCGTGTACCCCAAAATTTCCCCGGAGGGGAGAAAATGTTCCCTTGGTTTGACTCAAGGGGCGAAGGGGCCAAAAAATTTCCACAAGGCCCCCCCAAGAGGGGGGCTTCTCTTTAGCAAAAAAGGGGTTGGGGGGGGGGAGGGGGCCCGAGAAAAAGCTTGGGCCCCAAAAGGGGATTTTTACCCGAGAAGGGGGGTGCCCCGGGAAGGGGGGGGGGGGTTTTCCCCTTTTAATTTGGCCCTTGGTTTTAAAAGTTTTTTTGGGCTTTATTTTCACAAAAATTTAAAAAAGGGGTGTCGCAAACCAAACCCGGGGGGGAGTTTCCCCGGGGGGAAACCCTAGGTCCCCGAAATTAATTTTCCAAAAGGAAAAAAACCTCACATGTTCTGACACCCTTTGAGAGGCACGCGGGCTACTGCTTTTTAAAAATTTTACGGAGGGTTTTCCCCCTTGAAAAATTGGGGCAGGAAAACCCCTTTTTCCCTGTGGGGGTTGGAAAAAAGGCCCCCCTTTGGGTTTTTTCCCGGGCTCACCTCGAGAAAAACGTCCTTTTTTCCCCGCCAAAGGGCCTCGAAGGGGAATCCGGGTGTCCCTTTGTAAAAAAATCTGGGGGTTCCCGGGGCCCTTTGTTTAAAAAAAAAAAAACGCGAGGGTTAAAAAGGTTTTCCCTCCCGAAAATAAGCGGGGGAAAGAACCCCCCCGGTTTTCCCCCCCCGCAAAAAATTTTGAGATAAAAACCTTTTAGGGCTTTCCCCCCAAGCGAGGATTTAAAAACCGGGTTTCCCCCGGCCCCCTGCCCTGCAGAGCAATTCCCCGGGGCCCCTGAAAAAAATGTCAGGAGGGGTCGAAAATTTTTTGATTTGGGTGGCGAGACAATCTCAAAAAAAACCTGTCCCCAAATAGGAAAGGGGGGGACCCCGAGGGTTCCAAAACCCCGCATTTGCGAAGAAGGGGTCCCCCCGGGCCCCCAAAAAAAACTCGGGGATGAAGGGGGCCCCCTTCCCCGCATTGGAAATCAAAAGGGCCCTTCCCCCCCCTTCCCCCTTTTTAAAACCGGGCCTGAGGCTTTTTCTCCCTTTTTTGGCCCAAATCCAGAGGTTCCCCCAGAAAAAAAGGGGGAAAAATCTAGAGGAATTAAAAAAGTTTTTGCAAAAGGGGGCCCCCGTGGGGGGCTGTTTTTAGGGTTTTTCCCCAAAAAAATTTCCCCGGAAGGGGTGGGGAGCTGATTTCCCCGGATTTAAAACCCCAAAAGGGGGCGTAGGAAAAATTTTCCCCAAGCCCCCAAGGGGGGAGGCTTTCTTTAGAAAAAGGTAGGGGGGGAGGGACCTGAGGTTTTTCTGTCCAATGGGGGGTTTTTAACGGGGAAAACCCCCCAACTTTGAAAAAAGGTTGGGCCGGGGGTTTTCCCTTGGGAGTTTGGGTTGAAAAACGGGGCTATTTTTTCATTCAAAGGGGGAAGGTTGGGCTAAACCCCCCCTGTGGGGGGGGTCCCTAGAGAAAGGGGCCCCAAAAATCCCCGCCCCCATTTTGGACGGGGGGAATTTCCTTTACCCTGCCTCTTGGGAAAACCCGGGGGAAAAGGGACGCAGAGCAAAGGTCCCCTTTTAAAAAATTGGGCGGGGGGCCTGGGCTCCCCTTGAAAATTGGGAAGGGTTTAAAACAGTATCACTGTGGGGGTACCGGGGAAAGGGGGGAAAATGGGTCTCCCGGGGTCACCCCGGGGAAGCGTCCCTTTTTTCCCCTTTTTAAAACCTTTGAGGGGGGACCCCGAAGGTTTCCCCCGTTAAACTCGACAGGAGGGCCCGACTTCGTTTTAAAAAAAAAAACACGGGTATGAAGGGGGCCCTCCCCGCCGGGAAAGGAATGGGAACCCCCAGGGGGCCCCCGCCAACTCGAGAAAAAACCCCGAAGGGGGCTTCCCCCCCCAAGGGGGGATTTTTTTGGCCCCGGGTTTCCCCCGCCTGAATTGGGAGAAAAAAAAAAACCCGGGGGCCCCATTTAAAAAAATGGGTTTTTAGGGGGGCCCGGAAATTGCTTGAAAGGGTTTTTATGAGGGCAATCCGGAAAAAAACATGGGCAAAAAAAGGGAAAAGGAAAAAAGGGGGGCCCCGAGGGCCAACCCCCCCAGGGATCGCGGAAAGGGGGGCTTTTCCCTTGGGCCCCAAAAAACAATTTGAGTTGGGCCCCTTTTTCCCCGGGATTTTATTTCCCGAGCGATCCCCCCGGGTTACTTTTTTTAAAAAAAAAAACGGGGCCCGAGGGGTTGGGCTCCTTTAGGGAAAAATTTTTTTCCCCGAGGGGTCCCCCAGAAAAAAAAACGGGGCCCAAGGGCTAGAGGGAAAAAAAAAAAAAATTAAACAGGGGGGAAAAATCGGGAAGGAAATTCTTCCCTGTACCCAAAAAATTGCCTCGAGATGAGGTGATTTTCCCTTGGGGTTGGGGCCCCAAAGGGGGTTTTTCAAAATTTTCAAAAAGGCCCCCCCAAGAGGAGGGTTCATCAGCAATTTGGGTTTGAGGGGAGGGGGCCCCCAGTTTCCCGTCTCAAATTGGGGGTATAACCGAGTACCCCCGACCCGAAAAAAGGGGGCCGGGTTTTTTTTGCAGTGGCTTTAAATACAGTCTAGTCTTTTATCCTTTTCCCAAAGGGGAAAAAGGGGTTTTCTGCACCCTTTTGGGGTCCCCAGGGGAAAAAACCCTGGTCCCGAACCTTTCCCTTTTGGGCGGGGGAAAGGGGCCCCAAATTCCCCCCTTGGGCAAATCGGAGGCACCCCCAAGGGTTTACTTTCTTTTAAAATTTTTAGGGCCTGAAATCCCCTTGAACATTGGGCCCGGGAAAGCCCCATCCCTGTGGTTCCCGGGGAAAAAAGGGCCCCGGGTCCCCCCCGGGGCTTCCCCCCGGATGCTCCCTTTTGGGCCCCGTCAAGCCCCCGGAAAAATTTTACTGAGGTTTTCCCTGTAAAAATCGGAACCCGGGAAACCCCGGGGGGTTCGGTTTTAAAAAAAACAGGGGGGGGTTTAAAAGGGGCCCTCCCGAAGTTTAATTTGAGAATGGAAAACCCCCGGTTCCCCGCCGCAACTCGAGGAAAAAAAAAAAAACCCTTTAGACTTCCCCCTCCCAAAAGGGGGGGATTTTAAAGGGGCCCGGGTTCCCCCGCCAAATGCATTTCAGAGCAATTTTTTTTGAGGGAACCCCCCCGAAAAAAAAGTTTTAGGAGTCTCGGGGCTTTTCTTGATGGATTTTTCGAGGGGGGGGAAACTGCAAAAAAAAAAAAGTTTACAAAATTTTGAGGGGGGCCCCTGAAAGGGCACCCCAGCATTTAAAAGAAAGGGTCCCTGGGGCCCCAAAAAACAAAATCGAAAAATTTAGGGGGGGTTTTCCCCGTTTTAGGGGCCAGGGGGCCATTCCCCCCCTTTTCCCTTTAAAAAAAAAAAGGGCCTGTGGCTTAAATCCCTTTAAGGGGTCTTTCCCGAGGGGGTTCCCCCAAAGGGGAAAAAAAAAGGGCCCAAATTTTAGGGGGAATAAACCCAAATTCAAAAAGGAAAAAAACTGAGGACTTTTTCCGGTTTCCCAAAAAATTTCCTCGAAAATGAGAGGGATTCCCGGGGTTTTTTACCTCAAAGGGGTAGGGGGCCAAATTTTCCCCCAAGCCCAATCAAGAGGAGGCTTCTTTTCAGCAAAAAAGGTATGAGGGGGGGGCCCTTGGGGAAATTTTGCCTCAATGGGGGATTTACAAAGGGAAAGGCCCTGAAAAAGAAAGGAGGGGCCCGGGTTTTCCTTTTCAGTGGGGGTTGGGGAATTTTAGTCTAGGTTCCCTTTCCCCCTCACCCCAAGGGGGGAAGGGTGGGCTGCACCCCCTGTTGGGGGGTTTCCCTTTGAGAAAAGCCCTAGGGGTTTTCCCCGGGGGCCCCCTTTTTGACGGGAAAAAAACCCCAATGCCTCTGGGAAAATCGAGGGGGGCCCCACAGGGGCTCACCTCTTCAAAAATTTGATTTGGGCCCGGGTCCCTTTTTGGGGAAAAATTTGGAAAAGGAATTCCAGTATCCCTGAAAACTTTCTTTAAAGGAACCCCGGGTTTTTCCCCAAAATTTTAAAATCGAGGAAAAAGGGCCTTTGGCCCTTTCCAAACCCCGAAAAGGGGCTCCCGGGGGTGTTTCCCCTTTTAACTTTGTTTAGGAAAATCCTGACCCTTCCCTTTTAAAAAAAAAACGGAGGGTTTTAAAAAGGTTCCCTCCCCAAGTAAGTCGAGAAATTTTAAAAAACCCTGGGCCCCCCCCCGCAACTCGAAAAAAAAAAAAAACCAATTTATGGGCTTCCCCCTCCAAAAGGGGGGAGGGGGGGGCCCGTTTCCCCTTTTCACTGCATTGGGAGAGGGAATTTCCGGGGGCCCCTGAAAACCCTGTTTAGGAGGCCCCGGGGGGTTTCCCGATGAATTTGGCCCAGACAATTTGCAAAAAAAAAACTGGGAAAAAAGGGTTTGAGAGGGACCCTGAGGTCCAAAACCAAGGGGATCCGGAAGGGGGCCCCTTTGGGCCCCCCAAAAACAAAATCGGGGATGAGGACCGCTTTTTTCCCGGGATTGGGGGTCCAGGAAAACCATCCCCGTTTCCCCTTTAAAAAAAAAACGGGGGGGGGGCCGAGGGTTGGGCTCCCTTAAGGGGAAAATCCCGAAAGGGTTTTCCCAGAAAAAAAAGGGGCCCAAATTAAAAAATAAAACCCCAAATTTCAGGGAGAGGGGGGCCTCGTGGGGCCTTTTTCAGGGGTACCCCAAAAAAATTCCCCGAGATGAGGGGGTGATTTCCTGGTTAGGGCTCCAAAGGGCGTTTGGCCCAAATTTTTAAAAAAAACCCCTCAAGAGGGGGCTTTCTCAAAACAATATGTATGAAAGGGAGGGGGGGCCCTGAGAAATTTTTTGGGGCCCCCAATTTGGGATTTACACCCAGAAAAAACCCCTGAAATCGAAAAAGGATGCCGGGGTTTTTCCCCCCAGTGGCTTGAATCAGGGTTTTAAAACTTTCATCTCAAACCCCCGGTGAAAGTTGGGTTTTTCTTTCACCCCCCTGTGGGTCCATAAAGGAAAAGGCCCCAGGTCCCCGGAAAAACCCCTTTGACGGGGAAAGCCTTCCCCATGTTTTTCTGGGCCCAAATTTTGAGGGGGGGCCGCAAAAGTTTTTTGCTTCCAAAAAAAATTTTGGGGGGGAAGGGGGGAACCCCCTTTGAAAAAATTTAAATGAATCCGATTTTCCCGTGGGGGTAAAGGAAAGGGGGGGGGCCCTGGGTCTTTTCCCGGGAAACTCACCCGAGAAACGTCCTTTTGCCCCGCCAAGGGGCCCCGAAAAAAGGGGCCTGAGGTGGTTTCCCCCCCTAAAAATCGAAAAAGGGGGGTTTTCCCGAAATTCGTTGAAAAAAAAAAACACGAGGGGGTTTAAGTTTCCCTCCCCACATTAAGTTTTTGAGAATGTATTCCAGGGTTTTTCCCCCGCAAATCGAGGGAAAAAAAAAAACCCTGAAGGGGGTTCCCCCCTTTAAACGTGGGGGAGGCCCGATTTCCCGCAAATTGGGTGCAGGGCCCAAATTTCCTGAGGCCCCGGGAAAAAAAAAAATGTAGGGGGGGGACTTGACTTGCTTTGGGTCCCAGGGGGCCAAAAACCGCAAAAAAAAACCTGTTTTCAAAGGTTTGGAAAAGGGGCCGTTTTAGGTTTTCCCCCCGGGGAAACGCGAAAGGGGGGTCCCTGGGCCCAAATCAAAAATGAGATGAGGCCCCCCTTCCCTTTCATTTTAAATTTCCGAGGGCCCTTTCCCCCCCTTTCCACATTCCAAAACACGGGGGGCCTGAGGGTTTTTAATCCCCTTTTTTCAAAAATCAGAGGTTTTTGGGGAAACCCAAAAGGGCCCAAATTTTAGGGGGGATAAACCAAAATTCAAGGGAGAGGGGGGCTGGGGGCTTTTTTTCAGTTTTTACCCAAAAAAATTTTTTTCTGGGTTGAGAGTGATTTTCCCGGCTTAAGGGGCTTTAAGACGAAGGGCCCAATTACCCCAAGCCCCCCAAAAAAGGAGGCCCTTCCTTTTCAAAACAATTTTTTAAGAGGAAAGGGGGGGCCCCGAGAAATTTCTGGGCCCCAATGGGGGATATTTTCACCGGGGGAAAAAAACCCCCCGACTCGAAAAAAAGGTGGGGCCCGGGTTTCCTTTTTCAGTGGGGGTTTAAAAAAAAAGGGCCCAGTCCCTTTTAAACTCAAAGGGGTTTTAAAAGGGGTTTTCTTTCACCCCCTGTGGAGTTTCCCTTTGAGGAAAAAACCCTAGGTCCCCGGGTCCCCTTTTGAAAGGGAAAAGGGCCCCCAGGGCCTTTTGACACCCGGGGGGCACGGCCCGAGCAAGCTCCTTCAAAAAAAAAAAAAGTCGGAGCCTGATCCTCTTGAAAATTGAAAAGGGAATCCCCAAATATTCCAAAAATTTGGGGTACCGGGAAAAAAAAACCTGGGTTCCCGACTCACCTAAAAAAAGGGGTCCCTTTTGGCCCCTTTTAAAAACCCCGAAGGGGGGGAAAATCCCGAGGGTTTTTTCCCCTTTTTAAAAAGGGAAAAAGGGGGTTTCCCGGAAAATTTTTTGAACAAGGGCCCAGGGATTTAAGGGGGATTCCCCCCCGTTTAAAACGAGAAATGTAGGGGGGTTTCCCCCCCCCAAAAACGAGAAAAAAAACCCTGAAGGGGCTTTCCCCCTTTCCCAAACGGAAATTGAGGCCAGGGGTTCCCCTGCACTGGGGAAAGGGAAAAACAATTTCCGTGAGGGCCCCTGAAAAAAAAGTCAGGAAAACCCTCAAAAATTTGGGTTGATTTTTATTCGAGGGGGAAATCCCAAAAAAAAATTTTTACTGTCCCC
The DNA here is from genome assembly GCA_020976825.1 of Odocoileus hemionus. Classification (NCBI taxonomy): domain Eukaryota; kingdom Metazoa; phylum Chordata; class Mammalia; order Artiodactyla; family Cervidae; genus Odocoileus; species Odocoileus hemionus. Next base: position 8,603 of record JAJLRB010001806.1, read on the forward strand.
AAAATAAGGGGGGGGGGGGGAAAACCCTTTAGGGTTTAAAACCCCGCATCGCGAAGGGGGCTCCTGGGCCCCCCTATCAAAAATCGAGATGGGGCCCTTTTTTCCCGGCCAAATTGGGGCCTCCAGGCCATTTTTCCCCGGGCCCCAAACAAAAAAAGGAAACCCAAGGCTTGACTCCCCTTTTGGCCAAAAATCCCGAAATTTTCCCCGGGAAAAAAAAAAAAAGGGCCCAAGGGGTTTTGGGGGGGAATTAAACCAAGTTTTAGCAAAGGGAACTCGAGAAAAATTTTTTCGTTTAAACCCCCAAAAAAGCCCCGAGATGAGAAACTGATTCCCCGGGGTTAGGGGGGGCTCAGGATGTAGGGGCCAAAATTTCCAAAAGCCCTCAAAAGGGGGGGTTTTCTCAGGGAATAGGGTTTTGAGGGAGGGACCTTGGGGAAAATTTCTTTCCCCAATTTGGGATTACACCGGGGAAAGGGCCCTTTGGAAATGGAAAGGAAAGGGCCGGGGGTTTCCTTGAAAAATGGGTTGAATTTTTTTTAGTCTTTTTAATTTTCCCCAAGGTGAAGGGTTTGCCCGCCCCCAAAACCCATGAAGTTCCCTAGGGGAAAAGGCCCAGGGGCCCCACCCCTTTCGACGGGGAAAAAAGCCTTACCCTGTTTTTGGAAAACTTCGGGGAGGCCGGGGGGAGCTTCCAAAATGTTCAAAAAAATTTTCGAAAACCTGGAAAATCCTCTTGAAAAATTTTAAAGGAAAAATTTTGGGATTTTCCCAAAGGGGGTAAATGGAAAAGGGGCCCCCGGGTTTTCCCGGGCTCACCTGAGAAAGGGGGCCCCCTTTTTCCCCCGGGGAAAGCCCCGAAAAAGGGGGTCCCCGAGGTTTTTCCCTCGTAAAAAATGGGCAGGGGAAATCCCAAAATTTGTGGAAAAAAAAAAAACGGGGGGGTTGAAAATTTCCATTCCCCCCCATAAGGGCGGAAAAATTTTTCCCGGGCCCCGCCGGGAAAATCGAGGAAAAAAAAACCCTGAAAAAAACCCCCCCCAAAACGTGGAGGGGCCCCAATTTTTCCTTTGGGAAATTGCAGGGGGAAAACAATTCCCCGAGGCCCCCTGGAAAAAAAAAAAATGTCAGGGGGCCCCGACTTGCTTTTTGGGGGGGTTTTTCGAGGGGGGGCAAATTTCCCCAAAAAAACCCTGTTCAAAATAGGAGGGACCCCCCTGAAAGGGTTAACCAAAAAAGCATCAGAAAAGGGGCTCCCTGGGGGGCCCCCAAAACCAATCGGGGGATGGGGCCGTTCCCCTGCATTGGGCTCCAGAAAACGATTCCCCCCTTCCCCCAAAAACACGGGCCCCGAGGTTGACTTCCCCCTTTTGGGGAAAATCCAGGGGGGATCCCCCAGGAAAAAAAGGGCCAAAAATCTAGGGAAAAAAAAACAAGTTTTAAAAAAGAGCCCAAATCGGGGGGGACTTTCCCTTTTACCCCAAAAATTTCCTGAGGGTGAGAGCTTTAATTTTCCCCGGCCCTTTGGGCTCCCAAAAAACGTTTGGCCAAATTTTTTAAAAAAGCCCCCCAAAAAGGAGGCTTTTCAGAAATTTTGGGGATTTTGGGGGGGAAACCCCGAGATTTTTCTGGGGCCCCAATGGGGGTATTTCCCCCCGAGAAGCCCTGACTCGGAAAAAAAGGGGCCGGGTTTTTTATTTTTCAGGGGTTGAATACAGTCTTTTTAAACTTTAAAAAGGTAAGGGTTGTTCCTTTCACCAAACCCGTTTGGGGTCCCCAAGGAAAGCCCTAGGTCCCCCGGGGCTTTTTTTCGGGGGGGAATGGGCCCCACTTTTCCCCTGACCCCCTGAGAGGGGACACAGAGAAACATGCTTCAAAATTTTTTACGGGGGGGCCCGAAATTTTGGGGCTTGAACAATTTCAGGGAATTTCCCCGTAAACCTGTGGTTTTGGGAAAAAAGGGGCCCTGGGGGCTTCCCCGGGGCCTTTTAAAATCGAGATTTCGGGTTTTCCCTTTTTTTCCCTTGGGCCAAACCCCCGAAAAAAGGGGGTCCCCTGAGGTGTTTCCCCCGTAAAAACCGGGGCCCGGGGGGCTTTCCCGGGCTTTTGTTTGGAAAAAAAAAATGGAGGGGTTTTTAAGGTCCCTCCCCGAAATTAAAATCGGGGAATTGGGAAAACCCCGGGGCCCCCCCGGGAAAACGAGGAAAAAAACCAAAGAGGGGTTTCCCCCCCCCAAAAAGGGATGAAGCCCGATTTTTTCCCCCGGGATGCATGAGGGGAAATTTCCCTGGCGCCCTGAAAAAAATGGGGGAGCCCCCGGGCTTTCTTGAAAGGATGGGCGAGGGGGCCAAAACTGGGGAAAAAAACCCCTGTAAAAAAGTGAGAGGGGGGCCCCGAAGGGCAACCCGCTCCCCCGAAGGAGCTTTTCCCTGGGGGGGCCCAAAACAAAAATGAAATGAGGGCCCCCCTTCCCCTTGAATTTAGTCCCCGAGCCCCTCCCCCCTTTTTCCCCTTTTAAAAAAACGGGGGTGGGGCCCTTTTTCTCCCTTTTAAAGGGAAAAAAAATTTCCCGGGGGTTCCCGAGAAAAAAAAAAGGGGCCAAAAACCCAGGGGGGGAAAAACCAAATTTTAAAAGAGGGAAAATAAGGGGGGGTTTCCCCCGTGTTTCCCCCTTTTTCCCCGAGGGAGTGCTGATTTTTTTTTTGGGTTTGATCAAGGGGCGGGGGGCCAAATTTCACAAAAAAACCCCCCAGAGGGGGGGGCTTCTTCTCCCGCAATTTTGGTATGGGGGGGGGGACCCCGGATTTTTGGGCCTTTAATGGGCTATTTCCCCCCGAGAACCCCCGGAAATCGAAAGGAGGCCCCGGGTTTTTCCCTTTCAGGGCTGAAATAAAAGGTCTTTGTTTTTCCTCCCCAAGGTGAAAGGGGGTGTCGCAACCCTGTGGAGTCCCTAGAGATAGCCCTAGGGGGCTTTTCCCACTCCTTTTTGACGGAAAAAATTTTAATGCCTCTGACCAAAAATCGAGAGGGGACGCAAAAGTCACCTTTCAAAAAAATTTTAAAAGAGCCTGGGGCTTCCTTTTTGAAACCCCTTTAAGGGAAAATTTCCCAAAATTTCCCTTTTGGGTTTCTGGGGAAAGGGGGGGCCTGGGTCTCCCGGGCTTTACCTCTAGAAAGGTCCCTTTTTTTCCCTGGGCCAAAACCCCGAAAAAGAAATCCCTGAGGTGTCCCTCGTAAAAAGACAGGAAATCCCGACCCTTGTTGGAAAAAAAAAAAAACGCGGGGGGTTTTTAAAAACCATCCCCGAAAAATGGTCGAAAAAAATTAAAAAAAAGGGGGCCCGTGCAACTCGAGAAAAAAAAAAAACCCTGAGACTTCCCCCCCCAAAAAGAGGGTGAAACCCCATTTCCCTGGGCCCCGGGGAAAGGCCCGGGGGGCATTCCCAGAAGGGGCCCCTTTAAAAAAAAAAGGTCAGGGAAAACCTTTGAAATTGCTTGATGGATTTGGGGAGGAAAAAATCTGCAAAAAAAAAAAAACCCGTACAAGTAAAAGGGGGGAAACCCCGAAAGGTTTACCCCTGCATCGCGAAGAAGGTCCAAAGGGGGGCCCCAAAAAAAACCCAAATTTGAGATGGGGGCCCCCCTTTCCCCCCGGGTTTGAGTCCAGAAACCAAAACCCCGTTTTCCCCCTTCCAAAAAGGGAAAACCCGGGGCTTTGAACCCCCTTTTAGGGAAAATTCCCGGGGGGTTTTTCCAAAAAAAAAAAAAGGGGGGAAGGGCTAAGGGGGGATACCCCAAATTCAAACAGGGGGGGACTCGTTGGGGGGTGTTCGTTTAACCCCAAAAAAAATTTTTTCGGAAAGAAAAAGTGATTTCCTTGGGTTGGAATTAAGACGTAGGCCAAAATTTCAAAAAAAAACCCCCCAAGAGGGGGGTTTTTTTAGCAATAGGGATGGGGGAAGGGGGCCCTTGGGGATTTGGGTGCCTCAATGGGCATATACACCGGGGGGAAGGGCCCCGCTGAAAAAAGGGTGGCCGGGGGTTTCCTTTTTAAATGGCTTTTAATTACAGTCTAGTCTTTTATCTCAAAAAGGGGGAAGGGTTTGGTTTTACAAACCCCCTTTGGAGTCCCTTTGAGAAAAAGGCCTAGGTTCCCCCACTCCTTTCGAAAGGGAAAAAGCCTCAAAATGCCCCTGGGGAACCCTCGAAAAGGACGCAAAGCAAAACTCCTTTTTAAAAATTTTCGGGCCTGGGGGGCTCCCCTTTTTAACATGGAAAAAATAAATTCCCCCGTTTTTCCCCTGTGGGTACCGGAAAGGGGGGCCCCCCGGGGGCTCCCGGGGCTAACTCGGGGGAAGCTTCCCTTTTTTCCCCGGCCCCAAAATCGAAAAAGGGGCCCTTTAGGGTTTTTTTCTCGTAACTCGGAAGGGGGAATCCGGAAATTTTGTTTTAACCAAAAACGGGGGGTATGAAAAAGGGGCCCTTTCCCCCCCGTAAAATCGGAAAAATGTTCCCCAGGTTTCCCCTGGCCCTCGGGGGGGAAAAAAAAAAAAATTGGGGGGAAATTTTCCCCTTTCCCGCGAGATTTGGGGGGCCCATTCCCCCGGAAAAGGAAAAACCCGGGGCAATAACCCTGAGGGGCCCCCGAAAAAAAATGTCAGGGAAAACCTCGCTTTTTGATGTTTTAAACGAGAACCCAAACCCCCCAAAATTCCCCCTGTTTTAAAGTGAGAAAGGGAAAACCCCGGGGGGTTTACCCAAGGGGATTTGGGAAGGGGCTTATGGGGGGCCCAATTTTTCCAAAAATAGGGGCTGGGGGCCCGCCTTTTTCCCTTTTCCAATTGGGGCCCCCGAAACCCTCCCCCGGGGTTTTTTCCCTCCAAAAAAACGGAACCCAAGGTTTTGGGCCTCCTTTTTGGGAAGGGCCAGGGTTTCCCCCAGAAACCAAAAGGGCCAAATTTTAGGGAATAAAAAAAAGGTTTTTAGCAGGGGCAAAAAATCGAGGGAAAATTCTTTCCCCCCACCCCAAAAATTTCCTCGAGATGAAGGGGGCTGATTTCCCTTTTGGGTTGAACCCCAGGAAGTTTGGCCAACTTTCCCCCAAAACCACTCAAAAAAAGGGGGGGCTTTTCTCAGCAAAAGGTATGAGGGGGGGGGGGGAAACCTGAGTTTTCTTTCCCCAAATTTGGGCCCTTTTACACGGGGGGAAAACCCCGACTGGGAAAAGGGGGGCCCGGGATTTCCCTTTAGTGGTTTTTAATTAAAAGGTTTTTGTTTTTAAAATTTACCCGGGGGAAGGGGGGGTTTTTTGGGACCACCTTTTGGAGCCCCAGAAAAAGCCTAGGTCCCCGGGGCCCTTTCGACGGAATGCCTCACATGTTTTTCTGACCCCTTCAGAGGGGCGCAGAGCTCAAATTGGGTTTAAAAAAAATTTTATGGGGGCCCCCGAATCCTCTTGAAAATTGAAAAGGGGGTCGAGTTTTTCCCAAAGGGGGACTGGAAAAAAGGGAAAAATGGGGGCCCTTTGGGGGCTCCCCTGGGAAAAACGCCCTTTTGCCCGCCAAACCTCGGGAAAAGGGGGTCCTGAGGTTTTCCCCCCGTAAAAATCGAAAAGGAGTTATTTTTTGTTTTAAAAAAAAACCCGGGGGTTTTTAAAGGTTTTCCAAACCCCGCCCTAAGTCGAGATTTTATTTTCCGGTCCCCCCCCGCAATTCGAAAAGGGAAAAAAAAAAAAGAGGGGTTCCCCCCCCAAGCGTGATTTAGGCCCCAAAAATCCCTTGGGGATTGCATTTTCAGAGCAATTCCCCTTTTAAGGGGCCCCTGGGAAAAAAATGTCAGGAAACTGGGCTTTTTTGATGGATGGGGGAGACAAAACCGCAAAAAAAAAAAACTGGGGCTCAAGGTTTGAAAAGGGACCCTGGGTTTCCCGCAAACGCGAAGGAAACTCCCTTGGGGACCAAATAAAAATTTGAGGGTGGAGGGCCCCCCTTTTCCCCTTTCATTGGGGCTTTCCCGAACGATCCCCGTTCCCCCTTTAAAAAAACGGAAAAAGGGGCCCTTGGGGCTTCCCTTTTTTGGGGAAAAAAAAAGAGGATTCCCCCCGAAAAAAACGGGGGGCCCGGGCTAGAGGAATAAAAAAGTTTTAAAAGAGCAAAATCGAGGGGCTTCTCCGGGGTACCCCAAAAATTTCCCCGGGGAGAGGGGGCTGAAATTTTTTGGGTTTGGGGTCAAGGGGGATAGGCCAATTTTCCCCCCAAGGGCCCCCCCAAAAGGAGGCTTTTTTCAGCAAAAAGGGGTTTGGGGGGAGGGGGGCCCCGAGATTGCTTCCCCCAAAAGGGGGGATATACCAAATGAAGGGAAAACCCCGACTCGAAAAGGGGGGGGCCCCGGGGTTTTTTTTTCAAATTTGGCCCTTTAATTTTTCGTCTAAAACTTTTTATTCACCCCGGTGAAGGGAAAGTTTTGCACCAAACTGTGGGGGTTCCAAGGAAAGCCCCCAGGGGCCCCGACTCCCTTTTTTACGGGGAATTTCCCAAAATGCCTCTTGGGGCACCTTTTAAAAAGGCACGCCCGGCTCAAAGGTTTTAAAAAAATTTTCGGGGGTGGAATCCTCTTTTTAAAAAATTGGGGCCCGGGAAACCCCCGTATTTTCCCCGGGGGCCTGGAAAAAGGGGGCTGGGGTTTTCCCCGGGTAAAACCCCCCCGGGGAAAAACGTCCCTTTTTTTCCCTGCCCCCAAGGGGCCCCGGAAAAAGGGCTCCTTTTAGGGGTCCCTCGTACTCGGGGGGGGGAAATCCTGACTTTTGTTGGAAAAAAAAAAAAACCAGGGGTTGAAAAGGGGCCCTCCCCCCCGGGAATTTGAAAAAAAGAACCCCCGGTTTCCCCCCCCCCCAACTCGGGGAAAAAAAACCCTGGGGACTTTTTTCCCCCAAACGAAAATGAGGGGCCCCATTTCCCCGGGAATGGGAAAACAAAAAGCAATTCCCTGAAAACTCCCTTTTAAAACATGTTCCCCGGTGCCCGACTTGCCTTTTTATGGGGTGTCGGGAAAAAATCCGGGAAAAAAACCCCTTTTTATAAGTAGAAGGGGGGGCCCTGAGGTAAAACACCAAACATCGCGAAGGTGCTCCCTGGGCCCACCCAAAACAACTCGAGATGAGGGGCCCCCCTTTCCCCGCATTGACCCCCCGAAACCTTTCCCCGGGGTTCCCCAAACAAACCGGGCCAAAAGGGGTTTTTTTCCCCTTTTGGCAAATCCAGAGGTTTCCGAGAAAAAACGGGGGGAAAAAAATTTGAATAAAAAAACTTTAGCCCGGGGGCAATCCAGGGGGGCTTTTGGTTTTTAAAATTAAAAATTTCCCCGAAAATGGGGGAAATTTGGGTTTTTTTGGGGTTTTGGGGGCTCAAGGGGGCGTTTGGGGGCCCAAAATTTCCAACCCCAAGGGCCCCTTTTAAAAGGGAGGGGTTTTGCTCCCGGGAATTAAAAGGTTAGGGGGGGGGGGAACCCCGAGATTTTCTGGGCCTTTAAAAGGGGGTTATACCCCCCCAGAAAACCCTGGGGGCTCGAAAAAGGGGGGCCGGGGGGTTTTTTTTGCAAATGGCTTGGGAAAACAAATTAGGGTTTTTCCCCTCCCCAAGGTGAAGGGGTGGGCTGCACCCCCCCTGTGGAGGTTCCCCCAGAGGGGTAAAACCCTTTGGGTTTTTCCCCACTCTTTCGGGGGAAAGGGCCCAATGCCTCTGAAAAAACTTGAAAAGAAAGCAGAGCTAAACCCCTTTAAAAAAAATTTTACGGGGGCCCGGGTTCCCCTTGAAACCCTTTGGGGCAGGAAATTTAAAAATCCCCTTTTGGCTAATGGGAAAAAAAGGAAACCCCGGGGGCCCCCCAGACTCACCCCTTTTGGGGAAACGTCCCCTTTTTCCCCGCAAAGCCCCGAAAAAGAAAATCCTTTAGGTGGTTCCCCCGTAAAAATCGAAAAGGGGGGTTTCCCGGGCTTCGTTTAAACAAAACGGGAGGGTTTAAGGGGGGCCCTCCCCCCTTAAAATCGAAAAAAAGTTTCCCCCTGGTTTTTCCCCCGAAAAATCGGGAAAAACCCCTGAGATTCCCTCCAAAAACGAGATGAGGGGGGGGATTCCCAAAGCAAATGGGATGCAAGGGGGAATTCCTTGGAAACTCCTGGGAAAAAAAATTTTTCAGGAGGGCCCCGACTTGCTTTTATTGGGGGGGTGGCGGGGACAATTTTGCAAAAAAAAACTGTCAAAGGGGAGGGGGGCCCCGAGGTCCCCACCCGCATTTCCCAAGGGAAAACCCCCTGGGCCCCAAAAAACAAATTTGGGGGATGAGGCCCGCTTCCCCCCGGGATTGAGTCCCAAGGGGGGCCCCCCCCCCCGTTTTTCCCAATTTCCCAAAAACGGGCCTGAGGTTTTACTCCCTTTTGGGGGAATTTCCAAAAGGGGTTTCCCCAGAAAAAAAAAAGGGCCCAAATTAGAGGGGAAAACCCAAAAATTCAGCAGGGGCCTCGTTTGGGGGCTGGTTCCCGGTTTTTACCCCAAAAAATTGGGGGCGAGAATGAGGGGCTGATTCCCTGGCTTAGAATTTAAGGGGCGTTTTTGGGCCAAAATTTTCCCCCCGGGCCCCTTAAAAAAGGGGGGGGGCTTCTTCAAACAAAAGGTATGAGGGAAAGGGGCCCGAGATTGCTTGGTCAAAAGGGATTTTTACACCAAGGGAAAACCCCCGAAATCGAAAAAGGGGGTTTTTTGGGGTTTTTTTGGGGTGGCTTGAAAAACAAACAAGTCTTTCATTTTACAAGGTGAAAAGGGGTTTTTCTACCCCCACCGGTGGAGTCCCCAAAAGAAAGGGGCCCAGGTCCCCCAAACCCCTTTTGGGGGAAAATCCTCAAAATGGCCCCTGACAACCCCGGGGAAAGGGACCCCGAGCCCAAACTCCTTCAAAAAAATTGGGCGGGGGGCCCGAAATTTTCCCCTTGAAAAATTTTAAAGTAAAACCCCGTATCCCCCGGGGCTACTGGGAAAAGGGGGCTAGGGGGTTTTCCCGGGCTAACCTTTGAGGGAAACGGTTTCCCTTTTTTTCCCTTTTAAAAAACCTCGGAAAAAGGGGCTATGAGGTGTCCCCCCGTAACTCGACAGGAGGGGCCCGGGGTTCGTTTAAAAAAAAACACCGGGGGGTTTTAAAGGGGGCCCTCCCGCCCCTAAGTCGAAAAAAAGTTTTTCCCGGTCCCGCCGCCCAAAAATCGAGAAAAAAAAAAATTTAGGAAAATTCCCCCCCCAAAAAACGAGGGTGGGGCCGTTTTCCCCCGGGGGCCCCGCATGCCAAGGGGAATTCTGAGCCCCCCTGGGAAAAAAAAAATGGGGGAGGTTGGGCCCGGGGCTTTTTTTGATGGATTTTTCGACAGGAATCCGCTTAAAAACCCTTTTTTATTTAAATAGGAGGGGGGGACCCCGAGGTAAAAAGCAAGCGAAAAGGTTTTTCCCTGGGCCCAAAAAAAACAAAATCGAGTTTGGGGGCCCGCTTTTCCCCGCTTGGGGGCTTTTGGGGGGCCCTTTTCCCCCTTTCCCCAAACCAAAAAAAACCGGGCTTAAAGGGGGGGGGAAATCCCTTTAGGGGGAACTCCAGAGGTTTTCCCGGGGGAAAAAAAAGGCCAAAAATCTAGAATTTTAATTTTCCCAAATTCAGCAAAAGCAAAAATCGATTTACGGGGTTCGTGTACACTAAAAATTTCCTCGAGATGGGCAGTTGATTTTCCCTGACCCTTTGGGGCTCAAGGGGGGGCGTAAAGGCCCAAAAATTTTTAAAAAAGGGGGTCAACGGGGGGCTTCTTTCAAGGGAATTAAACCCAAAGAGGGGGGGGGGACAAAAGAAGGGTTGCTGCCCAATGGGCATTTTTCCCCCGGGAAAAAACCCCCGGGTCGGGAAAAAAGGGGGGCCCGGGTTTTTTTCCCTTTCAGTGGGTTTAATTTCCCGGTTTAAAATCTTTTTATCTTAAAAAAGGTGAAGGGGGGGGGGTCGGCAAACCCCCTTTTTGGAGGGGGCCCCAGAGAAAAACCCCGGGTTTTCCCCCAAATCCTTTGACGGAAAAAACCCAAAAAAGGGGCCTTTTGACAAACCCCGAGGAAAGGCCCCGTTAGAGGTAAACCCCTTTTAAAAAATTTTAAAGGAGGGCCCGGGGCTTTTTCCCTTTAAAATTGAAGGAATTCCCCCCGTATTCCCCGTGGCTTACGGGGGGGGGGGACCCTGGGTCTCCCCATTTACCCCGGGGAAGCGTTTCCCCTTTTTTTTCCCGGGAAGCCTTCCCAAAAAGACTTTGAGGTTGGGCCCTCGTTTTAAACGGGGCAAGGGGGTCCCGGGCTTCATTAAAAAAAACAGGGGGGTTGGAAAATTCCATCCACGATTTTTGCGAGAAATTTTTAGCCCCCGGGGGCCCCGCTTTTTTAACTCGAGAAAAAAACCCCGAGGGGTTTTTTCCCCCAAGCGGGATGAAAGGGGCCCCATTTTTTTCCTGCATTGAGGGAAAAAAAGGGGAATTTTTTTTAGCCCCCCGGAAAAAATGTTTTAAGAAAGGGCCCCGAAATTGCTTGATTTGGAAAGTCGAGAAAAAATTTGCCAAAAAAAAAACTGTCACAAAAATGGGGGGGAAAACCCGAGGTCCAAAAAAAAAACCTAAAACCTTTTGGGGGGAAATAGGAATGGGGGGGGCCCCAAAATTTAAAAATTTAGATTTAGGCCCCCCTTCCCCCACCCTTTAAATCCTGGGGGCCCTTCCCCCCCTTTTTTTCATTCCCAAATTTAGGGGCCCTTTTGGGGGTTAAAATCCCTTTAGGAAAAATCCAAAAGGTTTTTCCAGGGGCCAAAAAAAAAAAGGGGCTAGAGGGAAAAAAAAAAATTTCAAGCGGGGAAAATCGGAAATTGGGTCCGTGTACCCCCAAATTTCCCCGAGATGGGGAGCTGTTCCCTGGCTTTTGGGGCTCAGGGGGTTTTAGGCCAAAAATTTCCCCCAAAAACCCCTTTTAAAAGGGGGGGCTTTTTTTTCAAAACAAAAGGTATGAGGGAAGGGGCCCTTTAGATTTCTTTTCCCCCCAAAAGGGGCATATTTCCCCGAGAAAACCCCCGGGGCTCGGAAAAGGAGGGCCCGGGTTTTTCCCTTTCCCGTGGCTTGGGGAAAACAAGGGCTTTGTCTTTTCCCTCGACAAGGGTTGAAAAAGGGTTTCCTGCCCCCCCTTTTTGGGGTTCCTAGAAAAAAAACCCTAAAGGGCCCCGGGGCTCCCTTTCGCGGGAAAAGCCTACATGCCCCCTGAACTCGAGGGGGGCACGCGGGGGGCTCCCCTTTCTTCCAAAAAATTTTTACAGGGGGGCCCCGGGGGCTTTCCCTTGAACCATTTACAGGACAAGCCTCGAAGAGGACTCCTGAGGTTGTCCCTCGTAAAACTCGACAGGAGTTCCTGACTTCGTTGAACCAAACACAAGGGTTTGAAGGGCCATCCCCGCCGTAAGTCGAGAATGTACCCCAGGTCCCGCCGCAACTCGAGAAAGAAAAACCATGAGACTTCCCCTCCAAGCGAGATGAGGCCCGATTCCCCTGCACTGCATGCAGAGCAATTCCGTGAGCCCCCTGAAACATGTCAGGAGCCTCGACTTGCTTGATGGATGTCGAGACAGTCCGGAAAACACTGTCACAAGTAGAGAGGGACCCTGAGGTCACACCAGCATCGCGAAGGAGCTCCATGGGCCCCAAATCAACTCGAGATGAGGCCCGTTCCCTGCATTGATCCAGAGCCATCCCCCGTTCCCCATCAAACACGACCTGAGGCATGACTCCCTTTAGGCTACTCACAGAGGTTCCCCCGAGAACAACCGGGCCAAGTCTAGAGGAGTACCAAGTTCAGCAGAGCAACTCGAGGACTGCTCCGTGTACCCCAAATTGCCTCGAGATGAGAGCTGATTCCCTGGCTCCTAGACTCAAGACGTAGGCCACCTTTCCACAAGCCCCTCAAGAGGAGGCTTCTCTCAGCAATAGTTATGAGGGAGGGGACCCTGAGATTGCTGCCTCAATGGCATAATACACCGAGAAGCCCCTGACTCGAAAGGAGGCGGTTTTCCTTGCAGTGGCTTGAATACAGTCTAGTCTTTCATCTCACACGGGTGAAGGGATGTCTGCACCACCTGTGGAGTCCCTAGAGAAAGCCCTAGGTCCCCGGACTCCTTTCGACGGAATGACTCACATGCCTCCTGACACCTCGAGTGGCACGCAGGAGCTCACTGCTTCAAAATTTGACGGAGCCTGACTCCTCTTGAAACATTTGACGTAGAATCCCAGTATCCCTGTGGCTACTGGAAAATGGGGACCCTGGGTCTCCCGACTCACCTCGAGAAGCGTCCTTTTTGCCCTGCCAACCTCGAAGAGGACTCCTGAGGTGTCCCTCGTAACTCGACAGAGTCTGACTCTCGTTGAAACAAACACGAGGGTTGAAGGGCCAACCCCGCGCGTAAGTCGAGAATGTACCCCAGGTCCCCGCCGCAACACGAGAAAAAACCATGTGACTTCCCCCTCCAAGCGAGATGAGGCCCGATTCCCCTGCATGCATGCAGAGCAATTTCCGTGAGCCCCCTGAAACATGTCAGGAGCTCGACTTGCTTGATGGATGTCGAGACAGTCCGCAAAAAC
>JAJLRB010001807.1:0-52419 GCA_020976825.1 Odocoileus hemionus
TGAGGCATTCCGTCGAAAGGAGTCGGGGACCTAGGGCTTTCTCTAGGGACTCCACACGTGGTGCAGACATCCCTTCACCTTGTGAGATGAAAGACTAGACTGTATTCAAGCCACTGCAAGGAAACCCGGCCTTCTTTTGAGTCAGTGCTTCTCGGTGTATATGCCCATTGAGGCAGCAATCTCAGGGTCCCTCCCTCATACCTATTGCTGAGAGAAAGCCTCGTCTTGAGGGGCTTGTGGAAAGGTGGCCTACGTCTTGAGTCTAAGCCAGGGAATCAGCTCTCATCTCGAGGCAATTTGGGGTACACGGAGCAGTCCTCGAGTTGCTCTGCTGAACTTGGTACTCCTCTAGACTTGGCCCGTTGTTCTCGGGGAACCTCTGGAGTTGCCTAAAGGGAGTCAAGCCTCAGGTCGTGTTTGATGGGGAACGGGGATGGCTCTGGAGTCAATGCAGGGGAAGCGGGCCTCATCTCGAGTTGATTTGGGGCCCATGGAGCTCCTTCGCGATGCTGGTGTGACCTCAGGGTCCCTCTCTACTTGTGACAGTGTTTTTGCGGACTGTCTCGACATCCATCAAGCAAGTCGAGGCTCCTGACATGTTTCAGGGGGCTTACGGAATTGCTCTGCATGCAGTGCAGGGGAATCGGGCCTCATCTCGCTTGGAGGGGGAAGTCTCATGGTTTTTCTCGAGTTGCGGCGGGGACCTGGGGTACATTCTCGACTTACGGCGGGGATGGCCCTTCAACCCTCGTGTTTGTTCAACGAAGTCAGGACTCCTGTCGAGTTACGAGGGACACCTCAGGAGTCTCTTCGAGGCTTGGCAGGGCAAAAGGACGCTTCTCGAGGTGAGTCGGGAGACCCAGGGTCCCTTTCCAGTAGCCACAGGGATACTGGGATTCCTGTCAATGTTCAAGAGGAGTCAGGCTCCGTCAAATTTTGAAGCAGTGAGCTCTGCGTGCCTCTCGAGGTGTCAGAGGCATGTGAGGCATACTGGCTTTCCCGTCGAAGGAGAGAGAGTCGGGGAACTCGGGCTATCTCCTACAGAGGTGGGACTCTGACCCACAGCGTCGGGCAGCACATCCCGTTCATGCTGTGTGAGCATGAAACGGCAGCTATCTGACTCGCTTATTCACGCGGCCCGTTCTGCAAGGAAAGCGCTCGGTGGCCCTCCTTTCGGAGATCCCCAGGGCTTATCATCTCGGTGTACTCATGCCCATTTGAGGCAGCAATCTCAGGGTCCTGTCTTAATCCCCTCATAGCACTTAATTTGCTGGCAGGGAGATAAGCCCTCCTCTTGAGGGGCTTGTGGAAAGGTGGCCTACGTCCCTTGAGTCTAAGCCAGGGAATCAGCTCTCATCCTCGAGGCAATTTGGGGTACATCGGAGCAGTCCTCGAGTTGCCCTCTGCTGAAACTTGGTACTCCTCTAGACTTGGCCCGTTGTTCTCATCCTCAGATGGGGAACCTCTGGTGTTGCCTAAAGGAGAGTCAAGCCTCCAGGTCGTGTTTGATGGGGAACGAACGCGGGGATGGCTCTGGAGTCAATGCCAGGGGAAGCGGGCCCTCCTATCTCGAGTTGATTTGGGGCCCATGGAGCTCCCCGTTCCTCGCGATGCTGGTGTGACCTCAGGGTCCCTCTCTACTTGTGACAGTGTTTTTGCGGGACTGTTCGACATCCATCAAGCAAGTCGAGGCTCCTGACATGTTTCAGGGGGCTCCACGGAATTGCTCTGCATGCAGTGGTACAGGGGAATCGGGCCTCATCTCGCTTGGAGGGGGAAGAAGAAGTCGACATGGGATTTTTTCCGCTCGAGTTGCGGCGGGGGGACCTGGGGGTACATTCTCGACTTGACGGCGGGGATGGCCCTTCAACCCTCGTCTTTGGGTTCAACGGAAGTCAAGGACTCCTTGTCGAGTTACGAGGGACACCTCAGGAGTCTCTTCGAGGCTTGGCAGGGGCAAAAGGGGGACGCTTCTCGAGGTGAGTCGGGAGACCCAGGGTCCCTTTCCAGTAGCCACAGGGATACTGGGATTCCTGTCAGTATGTTCAAAATGAGGAGTCAGGCTCCGTCAAATTTTTGAAGCAGTGAGCTCACTTGCCGAGTGCCTCTCGAGTGTGGTCAGAGGGCACTGTGAGGCATTCCGTCGAAAGTTGAAGATTCGGGGACCAGGCTAGGGGATCTTTCTCTAGGGGACCTCCACAGGTGGTGCAGACATCCCTTCAGCTTGTGAGATGAAAGACTAGACTGTATTCAAGCCACTGCAAGGAAAGCCGGCCTCCTTCTCGAGTCAGGGCTTCTCGGGTGGTATATGCCCATTGAGGCAGCGCAATCTCAGGGTCCCTTCCCTCATACCTATTGCTGAGCAGATCATCCTCCTCTTGAGGGGCTTGTGGAAAGGTGGGCCTACGTCTTGAGTCCTAGAGCTCAGGGAAATCAGCTCTCATCTCGAGGCATTTTATCTTTACGGGGTACACGGAGCAGTCCTCGTCCATCAGTTTGCTCTATCTACTGAAACTTGGTACTCCCGCTCTAGGACTTGGCCCGTTGTTCTCTCGGGAACCTCTGGAGTTGCCTAAAGGGAGTCAAGCCTCAGGTCGTACTGGTTTTGATGGGGAACGGGGGATGGCTCCTGGAGTCAATGCAGGGGAAAGGCGTGGCCCCCCTCATCTCGAGTTGATTTTGGGGCCCATGGAGCTCCTTCCTCGAGATGCTGGTGTTGACCTCAGGGTCCCTCTTATACTTGTGACAGTTTTTTTTTATTTGCGGACTGTCTCGACATCCATCAAGCAAGTCGAGGCTCCTGACATGTTTCAGGGGGCTCACGGAATTGCTCTGCATGCAGTGCAGGGGAAATCGGGCCTCATCTCGCTTGGAGGGGGAAAATCCCCCCCTAATGTCTCATGGTTTTTTTCTCGAGTTGCGGCGGGGACCCTGGGGTACATTCTCGACTTACGGCGGGGGATGGCCCCTTCAACCCTCGTGTTGGTTCAACGAAGTCAGGACTCCTGTCGAGTTACGAGGGACACCTCAGGAGTCTCTTCGAGGCTTGGCAGGGCAAAAGGGACGCTTCTCGAGGTGAGTCGGGAGACCCAGGGTCCCTTTCCAGTAGCCACAGGGATACTGGGATTCCTGTCAATGTTCAAGAGGAGTCAGGCTCCCAGTCAAATTTTGAAGCAGTGAGCTCTGCGTGCCTCTCGAGGTGTCAAGGCATGTGAGGCATTCCGTCGAAAGGAGTCGGGGACCTAGGGCTTTCTCTAGGGACTCCACAGGTGGTGCAGACATCCCTTCAGCTTGTGAGATGAAAGACTAGACTGTATTCAAGCCACTGCAAGGAAAGCCGGCCCTCCTTTTCGAGTCAGGGCTTCTCGTTGTATATGCCCATTGAGGCAGCAATCTCAGGGTCCCTCCCTCATACCTATTGCTGAGAGAAGCCTCCTCTTGAGGGCTTTGTGGAAAAGGTGGCCTACGTCTTGAGTCTAAGCCAGGGAGTCAGCTCTCATCTCGAGGCAATTTGGGGTACACGGAGCAAGTCCTCGAGTTGCTCTTGCTGAACTTGGTACTCCTCTAGACTTGGCCCGTTGTTCTCGGGGAACCTCTGGAGTTGCCTAAAGGGGAGTCAAGCCTCAGGTCGTTTTTGATGGGGAACGGGGGATGGCTCTGGAGTCAATGCAGGGGAAGCGGGCCTCATCTCGAGTTGATTTGGGGGGCCCATGGAGCTCCTTCGCGATGCTGGTGTGACCTCAGGGTCCCTCTCTACTTGTGACAGTGTTTTTGCGGACTGTCTCGACATCCATCAAGCAAGTCGAGGCTCCTGACATGTTTCAGGGGGGCTCACGGAATTGCTCTGCATGCAGTGCAGGGGAATCGGGCCTCATCTCGCTTGGAGGGGGAAGTCTCATGGTTTTTCTCGAGTTGCGGCGGGGACCTGGGGTACATTTATCGAACTTACGGCGGGAAAAAACGCAATCGGCGGTTTTATGGCCCCTCTTCAACCCTCGTGTTGGTTCAACGAAGTCAGGACTCCTGTCGAGTTACGAGGGACACCTCAGGAGTCTCTTCGAGGCTTGGCAGGGCAAAAGGAACGCTTCTCGAGGTGAGTCGGGAGACCCAGGGTCCCTTTCCAGTAGCCACAGGGATACTGGGATTCCTGTCAAATGTTTCAAGAGGAGTCAGGCTCCGTCAAATTTTGAAGCAGTGAGCTCTGCGTGCCTCTCGAGGTTGTCAGAGGCATGTGAGGCATTCCGTCGAAAGGAGTCTCGGGGACCTAGGGCTTTCTCTAGGGACTCCACAGGTGGTGCAGACATCCCTTCAGCTTGTGAGATGAAAGACTAGACTGTATTCAAGCCACTGCAAGTAAAGCCGGCCTCCTTTCGAGTCAGGGCTTCTCGGTGTATATGCCCATTGAGGCAGCAATCTCAGGGTCCCTCCCTCATACCTATTGCTGAGAGAAGCCTCCTCTTGAGGGGCTTGTGGAAAGGTGGCCTACGTCTTGAGTCTAAGCCAGGGAGTCAGCTCTCATCTCGAGGCAATTTGGGGTACACGGAGCAGTCCTCGAGTTGCTCTGCTGAACTTGGTACTCCTCTAGACTTGGCCCGTTGTTCTCGGGGAACCTCTGGAGTTGCCTAAAGGGAGTTCAAGCCTCAGGTCGTGTTTTATGATGGGGAACGGGGGATGGCTCTGGAGTCAATGCAGGGGAAGCGGCCTCATCTCGAGTTGATTTGGGGCCCATGGAGCTCCTTCGCGATGCTGGTGTGACCTCAGGGTCCCTCTCTACTTGTGACAGTGTTTTTGCGGACTGTCTCGACATCCATCAAGCAAGTCGAGGCCCCTGACATGTTTCAGGGGGCTCACGGAATTGCTCTGCATGCAGTGCAGGGGAATCGGGCCTCATCTCGCTTGGAGGGGGAAATCTGTAAAGTCTCATGGTTTTTCTTCGAGTTGCGGCGGGGACCTGGGGTACATTCTCGACTTCGGCGGTGGATCCAACGGCCCTTCAACCCCTCGTGTTGGTTCAACGAAGTCAGGACTCCTGAGTCGAGTTACGAGGGACACCTCAGGAGTCTCTTCGAGGCTTGGCAGGCGCAAAAGGAAAACGCTTCTCGAGGTGAGTCGGGAGACCCCAGGGTCCCTTTCCAGTAGCCACAGGGATACTGGGATTCCTAGTCAATGTTCAAGAGGAGTCAGGCTCCGTCAAATTTTGAAGCAGTGAGCTCTGCGTGCCTCTCGAGGTGTCAGGAGGCATGTGAGGCATTCCGTCGAAAGGAGTCGGGGGCCTAGGGCTTTCTCTAGGGACTCCACAGGTGGTGCAGACATCCCTTCAGTCTTGGTGAGATGAAAGTACTAGACTGTATTCAAGCCACTGCAAGGAAAGCCGGCCTCCTTTCGCGAGTCAGGGCTTCTCGGTGTATATGCCCCATTGAGGCAAGCAAATCTCAGGGTCAATCCTCCCTCATTACCTATTGCTAGAGAAAGCCATCCTTCTTGGAAAAAGGGGCTGTGGAAAGGTGGCCTACGTCTTGAAGTCTAAGCCAGGGAGTCAGCTCACATCTCGAGGCAATTTGGGGGGGTACACGGTAGCAGTCCTCGAGTTTGCTCTGCTGAACTTGGTACTCCTCTAGACTCGGCCCGTTGTTTCTCCGGGCTGTGCCGGGGAACCTCTGGAGTTGCCTAAAGGGAGTCAACGCCTCAGGTCGTGTTTGATGGGGAACGGGGGATGGCTCTGGAGTCAATGCAGGGGGAAGCGGGCCTCATCTCGAGTATGATTTGGGGAGCCCATGGAGCTCCTATCGCGGATGCTGTGTTGACGCGTCAGGATGTCCCTCCTCTACCCCCTTCCCTCAACCCGCACGCTGCCATCCCCTAACGTTTTGTTTTTTTGCGGACTGTCTCGACATCCATCAAAGCAAGTCGAGGCTCCTGACATGTTTGCAGGGGGCTCACGTGAATTGCTCTGCGCATGCAGTGTACAGGGGAATCGGGCCTCATCTCGCTTGGAGGGGGGAAGGTCTCATGGTTTTCTCTACGATGTTGCGTGCGGGGACATGGGTTGTACATTCTCCACAGACTTAATAGCGAGCGGGGATGGCCCCTTCAATCCACCTCGTGTTGGTTATCAATCACAACGAATTCATTGGACTCCTGTCGAGTTACGTAGGGTATCACCTCAGGAGTCTATCTTCGAGGCTATGGCAGCCGCCTTGCAAAAGGAAACGCTTACTGCGAGCGTGACTAGTCGGGAGACACCAGGGTCCCTTATCCAGTATAGCCACAGGGGATACTGGGATTCCTGTCAATGTTCAAGAAGAGGATCAGGCTCGTCCGTCAAATTTTGAAGCAGTGAGCTCACTGCGTATGACCTCTCGAGGTGTTCAGAAGGCATGTGAGGCATTCCGTCGAAAGGAGTTAGGGGGCCTTTAGGGCTTTCTCTAGGGACTGCCCAACAGGATGAGTGCAGTACCACATAGCCTTCAGAGCTTGTGAGATGAAAGACTATGACTGTAATTCATCAGGCCACTGCAAGGCAAAAGCCGTGCGGCCTCCCTTTTCGAGTCAAGTGGCTTCTCGGTGTTATATGCCCATTGAGGCCTGTCAGCAATCTCCAGGGTCCAAATCCCTCATACCTATTGCTGAGGAGGCTGAAGAGAAGCCTCCCTCTTGAGGGGCTTGCGTGGAAAAGTGGTGGCCTAGGCGTCTATTGAGTCTAAGCCAGGGATTCCGAGCCTCTCTATCTCGAGGCGCAAATTTGGGGGTACACGGTAGCAGTCCTCGAGTTGCTCTGCCTTGTGAACTTGGTACTCCTCGTAGACTTGGGCCCGTTGTGTATCTCGGGCCGAACCTACTGGAGTTGCCTAAAAGGGAGTCAAGCCGTCAGGTCGTGTTTGTGAATGGGGGATACGGGGGGCATGGCCCTCTGGAGTCAATGAACAGGTGGAAGGCGAGCCTCATCTTCCTCGAGTTATACTTGAGGGGCCTCAATGGAGCATCCTTCAGCAGATGTGCACTGGTGTGACCTCAAGGGTCCCTCTCTACAGCCTGTGTGTACAGCGAGCGTATTTTTGAGCGGGACTGAATGCCGAGCCGAGACAACTATACAAAGCAAGGAGACGAGTGCTCCTGACAGTGTTCTTTCACGGGCCCCGCACAAGTAATTGCTCCTGGCCATACGCTATGATGCAGGGGGATAGCCACGGTACTCCGTCAAACATCTCATTTAGAGCGGGGAAGTTCATCATGGTTTTTTCTCACATTTGCGGAGCGGGGGACCTGGTGTACAATCTCGGCAACTTACAGCGCGGCAGGTGGAAGTGGGACCCCTATCCACATAACTCCTCGGTCGATGGTGTCCAACGAAGATCAGGGGAACGTCCTTCGCGCTGTCGCCGTTTAGCAATGAGATGCAAGACAACCGCTCAGAAAGTCTGCTTCGAAGGCTTGGCAGTGGCTAAAAGGAACGCTTCTCGAGAGTGATGTCGATTCCGTGGATGATCCCTCCAAGCGCCACCTATCCTGTATGCCAACTAGGGATCAGCTGTGATTGCTCTGTCCAAAAGTTCAAGAGGAGACTCAGGCACCGTCAAATCTATAGAAGTCAGTGATGCTCGTTCACAAGACGTTCTGACCTCACGAGGTTGTCAGCAGCGCATGCTTGAGGCGGCATTCCGCTCCGAAATAGGATTCGGGGGTACCTAGGGCTTATTCTCTAGGGAACTCCACAGAGTGGTGCAGAGCGACATCCCTATCATCAGCTTGTGCAGTATGAGTCAATGACGATACTGTAATGTCAAAGCCCCTGTCCGAGGAAAGTCCGGCCTTTCTTTCGAGATCAGGGCTTCTCGTGCTTGTAATATGCCCATATTGAGGCGAGCAATCTCAGTGGTTCCCTACCCCCTCATACGCCTAATTGCCTGAACGAAAGAAAGACGTCTCATCTATCGAGAGGGGGCCTGGTGAGAAAGGAGGCCTTACAGTCTTAGAGATCTAAGCGCCCAGGGAGCTCAGACTCGTCAATCACATGCAATTTAGGGTACAAAATACAAGGAGCAGTCCCCTCGAGTTCTGCTGCTGAACTTGGTACTCCCTCCTAGACTTGGCCACTTTGTTCTCGGGGGGACCCCTCTGGAGTTGCTTAATGATCCAAGCCTCAGTCGTGTTTGATGCGGGGAACGGGGATGGTACTCAGGAGGTCAATGAGCAGGGGATGCCGTGCCTCATCTCGCAGTTTGATTTGGGGCCCATGGAGCTCCTTCCGAGTGCTGGTGTGTCCTCAGGGTCCCTCTCTAACTTGTGACAGTTGTTTTTGAGACGGACTGCTCCTCGACATCCATCAACAAGATCGACGGCTCCTGACTATGATTCAAGGGGGCTCACGGAATTGCTCTGCATGCAGTGCAGGGGAATCGGGCCTCATCTCGCTTGGAGGGGGAAGTCTCATGGTTTTTCTCGAGTTGCGGCGGGGACCTGGGGTACATTCTCGACTTACGGCGGGGATGGCCCTTCAACCCTCGTGTTTGTTCAACGAAGTCAGGACTCCTGTCGAGTTACGAGGGACACCTCAGGAGTCTCTTCGAGGCTTGGCAGGGCAAAAGGGACGCTTCTCGAGGTGAGTCGGGAGACCCAGGGTCCCTTTCCAGTAGCCACAGGGATACTGGGATTCCTGTCAATGTTCAAGAGGAGTCAGGCTCCGTCAAATTTTGAAGCAGTGAGCTCTGCGTGCCTCTCGAGGTGTCAGAGGCATGTGAGGCATTCCGTCGAAAGGAGTCGGGGACCTAGGGCTTTCTCTAGGGACTCCACAGGTGGTGCAGACATCCCTTCACTTGTGAGATGAAAGACTAGACTGTATTCAAGCCACTGCAAGGAAACCCGGCCTCCTTTCGAGTCAGGGCTTCTCGGTGTATATGCCCATTGAGGCAGCAATCTCAGGGTCCCTCCCTCATACCTATTGCTGAGAGAAGCCTCCTCTTGAGGGGCTTGTGGAAAGGTGGCCTACGTCTTGAGTCTAAGCCAGGGAATCAGCTCTCATCTCGAGGCAATTTGGGGTACACGGAGCAGTCCTCGAGTTGCTCTGCTGAACTTGGTACTCCTCTAGACTTGGCCCGTTGTTCTCGGGGAACCTCTGGAGTTGCCTAAAGGGAGTCAAGCCTCAGGTCGTGTTTGATGGGGAACGGGGATGGCTCTGGAGTCAATGCAGGGGAAGCGGGCCTCATCTCGAGTTGATTTGGGGCCCATGGAGCTCCTTCGCGATGCTGGTGTGACCTCAGGGGTCCCCTCTCTACTTGTGACAGTGTTTTTTGCGGACTGTCTCGACATCCATCAAGCAAGTCGAGGCTCCTGACATGTTTCAGGGGGCTCACGGAATTGCTCTGCATGCAGTGCAGGGGAATCGGGCCTCATCTCGCTTGGAGGGGGAAGTCTCATGGTTTTTCTCGAGTTGCGGCGGGGACCTGGGGTACATTCTCGACTTACGGCGGGGGATGGCCCTTCAACCCTCGTGTTTGTTCAACGAAGTCAGGACTCCTGTCGAGTTACGAGGGACACCTCAGGAGTCTCTTCGAGGCTTGGCAGGGCAAAAGGACGCTTCTCGAGGTGAGTCGGGAGACCCAGGGTCCCTTTCCAGTAGCCACAGGGATACTGGGATTCCTGTCAATGTTCAAGAGGAGTCAGGCTCCGTCAAATTTTGAAGCAGTGAGCTCTGCGTGCCTCTCGAGGTGTCAGAGGCATGTGAGGCATTCCGTCGAAAGGAGTCGGGGACCTAGGGCTTTCTCTAGGGACTCCACAGGTGGTGCAGACATCCCTTCACCTTGTGAGATGAAAGACTAGACTGTATTCAAGCCACTGCAAGGAAACCGGCCTCTTTCGAGTCAGGGCTTCTCGGTGTATATGCCCATTGAGGCAGCAATCTCAGGGTCCCTCCCTCATACCTATTGCTGAGAGAAGCCTCCTCTTGAGGGGCTTGTGGAAAGGTGGCCTACGTCTTGAGTCTAAGCCAGGGAATCAGCTCTCATCTCGAGGCAATTTGGGGTACACGGAGCAGTCCTCGAGTTGCTCTGCTGAACTTGGTACTCCTCTAGACTTGGCCCGTTGTTCTCGGGGAACCTCTGGAGTTGCCTAAAGGGAGTCAAGCCTCAGGTCGTGTTTGATGGGGAACGGGGGATGGCTCTGGAGTCAATGCAGGGGAAGCGGGCCTCATCTCGAGTTGATTTGGGGCCCATGGAGCTCCTTCGCGATGCTGGTGTGACCTCAGGGTCCCTCTCTACTTGTGACAGTGACAGTGTTTTTTGCGGACTGTCTCGACATCCATCAAGCAAGTCGAGGCTCCTGACATGTTTCAGGGGGCTCACGGAATTGCTCTGCATGCAGTGCAGGGGAATCGGGCCTCATCTCGCTTGGAGGGGGAAGTCTCATGGTTTTTCTCGAGTTGCGGCGGGGACCTGGGGTACATTCTCGACTTACGGCGGGGATGGCCCTTCAACCCTCGTGTTTGTTCAACGAAGTCAGGACTCCTGTCGAGTTACGAGGGACACCTCAGGAGTCTCTTCGAGGCTTGGCAGGGCAAAAGGGACGCTTCTCGAGGTGAGTCGGGAGACCCAGGGTCCCTTTCCAGTAGCCACAGGGATACTGGGATTCCTGTCAATGTTCAAGAGGAGTCAGGCTCCGTCAAATTTTGAAGCAGTGAGCTCTGCGTGCCTCTCGAGGTGTCAGAGGCATGTGAGGCATTCCGTCGAAAGGAGTCGGGGACCTAGGGCTTTCTCTAGGGACTCCACAGGTGGTGCAGACATCCCTTCACCTTGTGAGATGAAAGACTAGACTGTATTCAAGCCACTGCAAGGAAACCGGCCTCCTTTCGAGTCAGGGCTTCTCGGTGTATATGCCCATTGAGGCAGCAATCTCAGGGTCCCTCCCTCATACCTATTGCTGAGAGAAGCCTCCTCTTGAGGGGCTTGTGGAAAGGTGGCCTACGTCTTGAGTCTAAGCCAGGGAATCAGCTCTCATCTCGAGGCAATTTGGGGTACACGGAGCAGTCCTCGAGTTGCTCTGCTGAACTTGGTACTCCTCTAGACTTGGCCCGTTGTTCTCGGGGAACCTCTGGAGTTGCCTAAAGGGAGTCAAGCCTCAGGTCGTGTTTGATGGGGAACGGGGGATGGCTCTGGAGTCAATGCAGGAAGCGGGGGCCTCATCTCGAGTTGATTTGGGGCCCATGGAGCTCCTTCGCGATGCTGGTGTGACCTCAGGGTCCCTCTCTACTTGTGACAGTGTTTTTGCGGACTGTCTCGACATCCATCAAGCAAGTCGAGGCTCCTGACATGTTTCAGGGGGCTCACGGAATTGCTCTGCATGCAGTGCAGGGGAATCGGGCTCATCTCGCTTGGAGGGGGAAGTCTCATGGTTTTTCTCGAGTTGCGGCGGGGACCTGGGGTACATTCTCGACTTACGGCGGGGATGGCCCTTCAACCCTCGTGTTTGTTCAACGAAGTCAGGACTCCTGTCGAGTTACGAGGGACACCTCAGGAGTCTCTTCGAGGCTTGGCAGGGCAAAAGGGACGCTTCTCGAGGTGAGTCGGGAGACCCAGGGTCCCTTTCCAGTAGCCACAGGGATACTGGGATTCCTGTCAATGTTCAAGAGGAGTCAGGCTCCGTCAAATTTTGAAGCAGTGAGCTCTGCGTGCCTCTCGAGGTGTCAGAGGCATGTGAGGCATTCCGTCGAAAGGAGTCGGGGACCTAGGGCTTTCTCTAGGGACTCCACAGGTGGTGCAGACATCCCTTCACCTTGTGAGATGAAAGACTAGACTGTATTCAAGCCACTGCAAGGAAACCCGGCCTCCTTTCGAGTCAGGGCTTCTCGGTGTATATGCCCATTGAGGCAGCAATCTCAGGGTCCCTCCCTCATACCTATTGCTGAGAGAAGCCTCCTCTTGAGGGGCTTGTGGAAAGGTGGCCTACGTCTTGAGTCTAAGCCAGGGAATCAGCTCTCATCTCGAGGCAATTTGGGGTACACGGAGCAGTCCTCGAGTTGCTCTGCTGAACTTGGTACTCCTCTAGACTTGGCCCGTTGTTCTCGGGGAACCTCTGGAGTTGCCTAAAGGGAGTCAAGCCTCAGGTCGTGTTTGATGGGGAACGGGGGATGGCTCTGGAGTCAATGCAGGGGAAGCGGGCCTCATCTCGAGTTGATTTGGGGCCCATGGAGCTCCTTCGCGATGCTGGTGTGACCTCAGGGTCCCTCTCTACTTGTGACAGTGTTTTTGCGGACTGTCTCGACATCCATCAAGCAAGTCGAGGCTCCTGACATGTTTCAGGGGGCTCACGGAATTGCTCTGCATGCAGTGCAGGGGAATCGGGCCTCATCTCGCTTGGAGGGGGAAGTCTCATGGTTTTTCTCGAGTTGCGGCGGGGACCTGGGGTACATTCTCGACTTACGGCGGGGATGGCCCTTCAACCCTCGTGTTTGGTTCAACGAAGTCAGGACTCCTGTCGAGTTACGAGGGACACCTCAGGAGTCTCTTCGAGGCTTGGCAGGGCAAAAGGGACGCTTCTCGAGGTGAGTCGGGAGACCCAGGGTCCCTTTCCAGTAGCCACAGGGATACTGGGATTCCTGTCAATGTTCAAGAGGAGTCAGGCTCCGTCAAATTTTGAAGCAGTGAGCTCTGCGTGCCTCTCGAGGTGTCAGAGGCATGTGAGGCATTCCGTCGAAAGGAGTCGGGGACCTAGGGCTTTCTCTAGGGACTCCACAGGTGGTGCAGACATCCCTTCACCTTGTGAGATGAAAGACTAGACTGTATTCAAGCCACTGCAAGGAAAGCCGGCCTCCTTTCGAGTCAGGGCTTCTCGGTGTATATGCCCATTGAGGCAGCAATCTCAGGGTCCCTCCCTCAACCTATTGACTGAGAGAAGCCTCCTCTAGAAGGGGCTTGTGGTGAAGTTGGCTACGGCTTGAGTGCTAAGCTGGGTATCAGCTGTCTCATCTCGTAATAAGGCGCTGGGGTTTTTATGTTTCCTGCAAATTTGGTGTACACGAAGCAGTCCTCTGGTGGTCTGCTGAGAACTTGGTATCTTTCTCTAGATATTGGCCCGTTGTTCTCGGGGAAATCCTCTGGAGTATGCTAAGAAGGGAGTCAAAGCTCAGTGGTGTGTTTGTATGGGAACGGGGGATGGCCTCTCGGAGTCAATGCAGGGGAAGCGGGCCTTATCTCGAGTTGATTGGGGCCGCGATGGAGCCTCTCTTAGCGATGCTGTGTGACCTAGGGTCGTAGCACTAACTTGTGATCAGTGTTTTTTGCTGACTGGTCTCGACATCATCAAGCAAGTCGAGGCGCTCCTGCATGTATCAGCGGGCTCACGGAATTGCTCTGTCATGCAGTGCAAGGGGCAATTATCGGGCCTCTCATCTCGCTTGTACCTCCTTTGTCTTTCGCCGCGGGGGCGAAGAAATTAGTCTCATGGTTTTTCTCTGAGTTGTGTCGGGGCGCCCTGGGGTACATTCCTCGACTTACGGCTGGGGATGGCACATGTCTCAAACCCTCTGTGTTGGATTCAACTAAGTGGCTATGCGCGACTTCCTTATTCGATGTTATAGAGGGACCGACCTCTAACGCGTAGTACATTCGTATTTCGAGAGCTTTGGCAGGGCAAAAAGGAATTCAAGCATCATCGAGGTGAGTCGAGACCCGAGGACCAGGGCACACTGCCCTTTGCAAGTGCAGCCACTAACGGGATACTGGTGTAGTTGTCGTGTCATCTTGTTTCAGCGTGAGGTTCGTTTCCGGCTCTCGTCCAATACATCTAATTGAAGCAGGGTGAGTCACTGTGCGTGGCCCTCGAGGTGTCAGTGCAGGAATGTTGAGTTAGACAATCCGTCGTGAAAGGAGGTCCGAGGACGTAGAGGCTTCTCTCCTATGGGACTACATCATGTTGTGTGCAAGTGCATCACCTTCAGCTTGGTGAGATGATAAGGCTATACTGTCTTCTTATCCACTGCAAGGAGAAGCCGGACCTCACTTTCGAGTCAGGGCTTCTCTCCTGGGTGTATATGTCCTCCACATGTGTTGCAGGCAATCTCAGAGGATTCCCCTCCCTGCTATACCTATATTGCTGTGAGAAGACCATACCTCACCTTACTGAGTGGGCGTGTGAATGTAGTCGGCCCTGTCCGTCTTGAGTCGATAGGGCCTAGCGAATTCAGGCTCGCATATCTCGGATTGGCAACTTTTGGTGGTATCGATTCGTGAAGCTAGGTCCTCTATCGTTGCTCGCTGACTGAACTTGGCTAGTCCCTATAGACTTAGGTCATCATGTGTTGATTTCTGGAGCCTCTGGTAGTTGCCAATCCCTAATAGAGGGAGTCAACCGCCCTCGCACGGTTCGTTGTTTGATGGCGGAAACCGGAGGTGGGATCTTGGGCTCTGGATGTCTCTATGCAGGGGTAGGTGCGTGGAGGGCCTCATGTGCGAGTTGATTTGGGGGCCCATAGGTAGCTCCTCTCGCTCTGACTGCTGGTGTGACCCGCTCCATTGAAGGCTCCTCTCTGTCTAGGTAAGTATTAGACTCGTTACTACGTGATTTACATTGTGCGGACTGATGTCCTATGTACATTTCAATCAGAGCAAGACGATGGCTGTCCTAGACTTTTTTTCTTTGAGAGGGGGCCTGCACGGAATTTGCTCTGTCAATGCAGTTGCAGGGGATCTATCGGGCTTCATACGTTCGCTTGGAGTGGCGTGAATTCTCAAGTGGTTTTTCTCATGAGTTTTGCGCCGGCGGGGACCTGGGGTACATTCTCATCAGACTTTACTGGCGGGGTTGTGCCCTTCAACCCTCGTGTTGGTTCAACGAAGTCAGGACTCCTGTCGAGTTACACGGAGGGACACCTCAGGAGTCTCTTCGAGGCGTTGGCAGGGCAAAAGGAACGCTTCTCTGAGGTGAGTCGTCTTAGAGACCCAGGGTCCCTTTCCAGTAGCCACACAGGGATACTAGGGGTATTTTACCTGTCATGTTCAAGAAGGAGTCAGGTTCCGTCAAATTTTGAAGCAGTGAAGCTCTGCGTGCCTCTCGAGGTGACAGAGTGCATGTGAGGCATTCCGTCGAAAGGAGTCGGGGACCTAGGGAGCTTTCTCTAGGGAGCTTCCACAGGGTGGTTGCATAACAGACCCATCCCTTCAGCTTGTGAGATGAAAAGACTAGACTCAACAGTATGTATAAGCAACTGCAAGGTAAAGCCGGACCTCCCTTTCGAGTCAGGGCTTCTCGTGTATATGCCATTGTCGACGGCAGCAATCTCAGGGTCCCTCCCTCATACCTATTGCTGACCTGAGAAGCCTCCTCTTGAGGGGCTTGTGGGAATGAGGTTGGCCTACGTCTTGGCAGTCTAAGCCAGGGACATCAGCTCTCATCTCGAGGCAATTTGATGGGTACACGGAGCAGTCCTCCGAGTTGTTGCTCTGTGCTGAACTTTTGCTCACTGGTTACTCCTCTAGACTTTGCCCAGTTGTTCTCGGGGGAACCTCTGGAGTTAGGTTGCCTAAAGGGATGTCAATGGAGCCCTCAGGTCGTGTTTGATGGGGAACGGGAGGATGGCTCTGGAGTCAATGCAGGGGGAAGCGGGCCTCATCTCGAGTTGATTTGGGGCCGATGGAGCTCCTTTCGCGATGCTGGTGTGAGCCTCAGGGTCCCTCTCTACTTGTGACTCTAGTGCTTTTTGCGGGACTGTCTCGACATCCTCCATCAAGCAAGTCGAGGCTCCTGACATGTTTCAGGGAGGCTCACAGGAATTGCTCCTGCAATGCAGTGCAGGGGAATCGTGGCCTCATTCTCTCGCTTTGGAGGGGTAATTACAGTCTCATGGTTTTTTCTCGTGTTGCGGCGCGGGACAAACTCGGGGTGTACATTCTCGACTTAACGGCGGGGATGTGCCCCTTCAACCCTCCGTTGTTGGTTCAACGAAGTCAGGTTACTCCTGTCGAGTTACTGAGTGGGACAGCTCTCAGGCGGAGTCGTCTTCGAGGCTTGGCAGGGCAAAAGGAACGCCTATCTCCGAGGTGAGTCGGACAGGACGTACCCAGGGTCCCTTGTTCATACCAGTAGCCACAGGGGATCTACTGGGTGATTCTCTGTCAATGTTCAAACAAGAGGAGTCAGGCTCCGTCAAATTTTGAAGCAGTGAGTACGCTGCGTGGCGCTCTTCGAGGTGTTCAGAGCATGTGAAGGGGGGATTCCGTCGAAAGGAGTCGGGGACCTAGGGCTTTTCTCTAGGGAACTCCACAGGTGGTGCAAGACATCCCCTTTCAGCTTGTGAGATAGAAAGTAGACTATACTGGTATTCAAGCCACTGCATAGGAAAGCCGGCCTCCTTTCGAGTCAGGGCTTCTCGGTGTATATGCCCATTATAGAGGCAGCAATCTCTCAGGATCCCCTCCCTCATACCTATTGGCTGAGAGAAGCCTTCCCTCCCTTGAGGGGCTTGTGTGGAAAGGTGGCCTACGTCTTGAGTCTATAAGCCAGGGAATCAGCTCTCATCTCGAGGCTAATTTGCGGTACACGGAGCAGTCCTCTCGAGTTGCTCTCTGCTAGAAGAGCTTGGTACTCCTTAAGATGTCGACTTTCTTTTCCTTCTACAGACCTTGTTTTTTTTTTTTTTTTTTTTTTTTTTTTTTGTTTTGGGCCCGCTTGTTCTCATCAGCTTGCCTGGGAACCTCTGGAGTTATGAGGTCTAAAGGGAAGTCAAGCCCTCAGGTCCGTGTTTGATGGGAACGGGGGATGGTCTCGAGTGGAGTCAATGCACGCTTCGGAAGCGTGCCTCATCTCGACGTATGATTTGGGGCCCATGGAGCTCCTTCCGCGATGCTGGTAGTGTGACCTCTACAGGGTCCCTCTCTACTTGTGACAGTAAGTTTTTGCGGAATCTGGTGACTGTCAGACATTTCCATCAAGCAAGTCTAGTCCGAGGCTCCTGAACATGTTTCAGGTGGGCTCACGGAATTGCTCTGGCATGCAGTGCAGGGGAATCTAGGGCCTCATCTCGCTTGGAGGGGGAATGGAAAGTCTCATGGTTTTTTGCTCTCGAGTTGCGGCGGGGACCTGGGGTACATTCTCGACTTACGGCGGGGATAAGGCCCTTCAACCACTCGTGTTGGTTCAACGAAGTCAGGACTCCTGTCGAGTTACGAGGGACACCTCAGGAGTCTCTTCGGAGGCTTGGCAGGGCAAAAGGAACGCTTCTCTGAGGTTGAGTCGGAGACCCAGGGTCCCTTTCCAGTAGCCACAGGGATACTGGGATTCCTGTCAATGTTCAAGAGGAGTCAGGCTCCGTCAAATTTTGAAGCAGTGAGCTCTGCGTGGTCCAACGTGGTAGTCTCATCGAGGATGGGCCGTGCAGAGGGGGGATGGATGAGGGGGGCATTCCGTGTCGAAAGGGGGTAGTCGGGTGGACCTAGGGCTTTCTCTTCCTAAGATAAAGATGGGGACTCCCACAGGTTATATGGTGCAGAAAGGAGCCCGCCCGCCTCATCCCAGCCGGGGTTCAGCTTGCGGCAATGTTCGAGACGAAAGACTAACTGGTGTGCCATTCGTCAAGCAAGACACTGAGAGCAAGGAAATGCCGGAGACAGTCCTTTCGAGTCAGGGCTTCTCGGTTGTATATGCCCGACTCATTTGAGGCAGCAATCTCAGGGTCTCCTCCCTCATACCTATTGCTGAGAGAAGCCTTCCTCTTGTAGAGGGCTTGTGAAAGGTGGCCTACGTCTTGAGTCTAAGCCAGGGAAGTCTAGCTCTCATCTCGAGGCAATTTGGGTACACGGAGCAGTCCTCGAGTTGACTCTGCTGAACTTGGTAGTACTCGCTCTAGGACTTGGCCCGTTTGTTCTCTACGAAACTCTGGAGTTGCCTAAAGGGCGAGTCAAGCCTCAGGTCGTGTGTTTGATTGGGGAACGGGTTAAAAAGGATGGCTCTGGATCAATGCAGGGAAGCGGGCCTCATCTCGAGTTCATAGATTTGGTGGCCCATGGAGCTCCTTCGCGCTGGATGCTGGTGTGACCTCAGGGTCCCCTCTCTACTTGTGACCAGTGTTTTTGCGGACTGTCTCGACAATCACATCAAGCAAGTCGAGGCCACCTGTACATGTTTCAGGGGGCTCACGGAATTGCTCTCTGCATGCAGTGCAGGGGAATCGGGCCTCATCTCGTCTTGGAGGGGGAAGTCTCAATGGTTTTTTTCTCGAGTTGCGGCGGGGACCTGGGGTACATTCTCTCGACTTACCTGGCGGGGATGGCCCTTCAACCCTCGTGTTGGTTCAACGAAGTCGAGGACTCCTGTCGAGTTCACGAGGGACACCTCAGGAGTCTCTTCGAGGCTTGGCCAAGGGCAAAAGGAACGCTCTCTCGAGGTGAGTCGGGAGACCCAGGGTCCCTTTCCAGTAGCCACAGGGAAACTGGGATTCCTGTCAATGTTCAAGAGGAGTCAGGCTCCGTCAAATTTTTTGAAAGCAGTGAGCTCTGCGTGCCTCTCGAGGTGTCAGAGGCTCATGTGAGGCATTCCGTCGAAAGGAGTCGGGGGTACCTAGGGCTTTCTCTAGGACTCCACAGGTGGTGCAGACATCCCTTCAGCTTGTGAGATGAAAGACTAGACTGTATTCAAGCCACTGCAAGGAAAGCCGGCCTCCTTTCGAGTCAGGGCTTCTCGGTGTATATGCCCATTGAGGCAGCAATCTAGCAGGGTCCCTCCCTCATACCTATTGCTGAGAGAGGAGCCTCCTCTTGAGGGCTTGTGGAAAGGTGGCCTACGTCTTGAGTCTAAGCCAGGGAATCAGCTCTCATCTCGAGGCAATTTGGGGTACACGGAGCAGTCCTCGAGTTGCTCTGCTGAACTTGGTACTCCTCTAGACTTGGCCCGTTGTTCTCGGCGAACCTCTGGAGTTGCCTAAAGGGAGTCAAGCCTCAGGTCGTGTTTGATGGGGAACGGGGGATGGCTCTGGAGTCAATGCAGGGGAAGCGGGCCTCATCTCGAGTTGATTTGGGGCCCATGGAGCTCCTTCAGCGATGCTGGTGTGACCATTTCTCAGGGGTCCCTCTTTTTTTCTACTTGTGACAGTGTTTTTTGCGGACTGTCTCGACATCCATCAAGCAAGTCGAGGCTCCTGACATGTTTTCAGGGGGCGCTCACGGAATTGCTCTGCATGCAGTGCAGGGGAATTCGGGCCTCATCTCGCTTGGAGGGGGGAAGTCTCATGGTTTTTCTCGAGTTGCGGCGGGGACCTGGGGTACATTCTCGACTTTACGTCGGGGATGGCCCTTCAAAACCCTCGTGTTGGTTCAACGAAGTCAGTGAGACTCCTGTCGAGTTTTTACGAGGGGACACCTCAGGAGTCTCTTCGAGGCTTGGCAAGGGCAAAAGGGAACGCTTCTCGAGGTGAGTCGGGAGACCCAGGGTCCCCTTTCCAGTATACCACAGGGATACTGGGATTCCTGTATCAATGTCAAGAGGAGTCAGATTGGCTCTCGTCAAATTCTTTCCAAGCAGTTCGGAGCTCTTGGCGTGCCTCTCGAGGTGTCAGAGGGCATGTGAGGCATTTCCGTCGAAAGGAGTCGGGTTTGATTGCCTAGGCCTCCTTAACCTATGCTTTTCTCTTCCCCCCCTAGGGACTCCCTCCCCTCCACACACCCCCCCCCCGTATCTTCCCTTCTGCTGGTGCTTCTTAGGGGACATCCCATCAGCTTGTTGAGATGAAAGACTAGACTGTATTCAAGCCACTGCAAGGAAAGCCGGCCTCCTTTCGAGTCAGGGCTTCTCGGTGTATTATGCCCATTGAGGCAGCAATCTCAGGGTCCCTCCCTCATACCTATTGCTGAGGGACATGAAGCCTCCTCCTGAGGGGCTTGTGGAAAGGTGGCCTACGTCTTATGAGTCTAAGCCAGGGAATCAGCTCTCATCTCGAGGCAATTTGGGGTACACGTAGCAGTCCTCGAGTTGCTCTGCTGAACTTGGTACTCCTCTAGACTTGGCCCCGTTGTTCTCGGGGTGAACCTCTGGAGTTGCCTAAAGGGAGTCAAGCCTCAGGTCGTGTTTGATGGGGAACGGGGGATGGCTCTGGAGTCAATGCAGGGGAAGCGGCCTCATCTCGAGTTGATTTGGGGCCCATGGAGCTCCTTCGCGATGCTGGTATGTGACCCGAGCTCAGGGTCCCTTTTCATCTACTTGTGACAGTGTTTTTTGCGGACTGTCTCGACACCCATCAAGATCAAAGTCGAGGCTCCTGACATGTTTCAGGGGACTCACGGAATTGCTCTGCATGCAGTGCAGGGGAATCGGGCCTCATCTCGCTTGGAGGGGGAAGTCTCATGGTTTTTCTCGAGTTGCGGCGGGGACCTGGGGTACATTCTCGACTTACGGCGGGGATGGCCCTGTCAACTCATATAGCCCTCGTGTTGGTTCAACGAAGTCAGGACTCCTGTCGAGTTACGAGGGACAAACCTCAGGAGTCTCTTCGAGGCTTGGCAGGGCAAAAGGAACGCTTCTCGAGGTGAGTCGGGAGACCCAGGGTCCCTTTCCAGTAGCCACAGGGATACTGGGATTCCTGTCAATGTTCAAGAGGAGTCAGGCTCCGTCAAATTTTTGAAGCAGTGAGCTCTGCGTGCCTCTCGAGGTGTCAGAGGCATGTGAGGCATTCCGTCGAAAGAGTCGGGGGCCTAGGGCTTTCTCTAGGACTCCACAGGTGGTGCAGACATCCCCTTCAGCTTGTGAGATGAAAGACTAGACTGTATTCAAGCCACTGCAAGGAAAGCCGGCCTCCTTTCGAGTCAGGGCTTCTCGGTGTATATGCCCATTGAGGCAGCAATCTCAGGGTCCCTCCCTCATACCTCTTGCTGAGAGAAGCCTCCTCTTGAGGGGCTTGTGGAAAGGTGGCCTACGTCTTGAGTCTAAGCCAGGGAATCAGCTCTCATCTCGAGGCAATTTGGGGTAACACGTAGCAATTATAAATTTTGTCCTCGAGTTGCTCTGCTGAACTTGGTACTCCTCTAGACTTGGCCCACTTGTTATTCTCGGGGGTGAACCTCTGGAGTTTGCCTAAAGGGAGTCAAGCCTCAGGTCGTGTTTGATGGGGAACGGGGGATGGCTCTGGAGTCAATGCAGGGAAGCGGGCCTCATCTCGAGTTGATTTGGGGCCCATGGAGCTCCTTCGCGATCTGGATGTGACCTCAGGGTCCCTCTCTACTTGTGACAGTGTTTTTTTGCGGACTGTCTCGACATCAAGCATCAAGCAAGTCGAGGCTCCTGACATGTTTTCAGGGGGCTCACGGAATTGCTCTGCATGCAGTGCAGGGAATCGGCCTCATCTCGCTTGGAGGGGGAAGTCTCATGGTTTTTTTTTTCTCGAGTTGCGGCGGACCTGGGGTACATTCTCGACTTACGGCGGGGATGGCCCTTCAACCCTCGTGTTGGTTTCAACGAAGTCAGGACTCCTGTCGAGTTACGAGGGACACCTCAGGAGTCCTCTTCGAGGCTTGGCAGGGCAAAAGGAACGCTTCTCGAGGTGAGTCGGGAGACCCAGGGTCCCTTTCCAGTAGCCACAGGGGATACTGGGATTCCTGTCAATGTTCAGAGGATTCAGGCTCCGTCAAATTTTGAAGCAGTGAGCTCTGCGTGCCTCTCGAGGTGTCAGAGGCATGTGAGGCATTCCGTCGAAAGGAGTCGGGGGGCCTAGGGGCTTTCTCTAGGGACTCCACAGGTGGTGCAGACATCCCTTCAGCTTGTGAGATGAAAGACTAGACTGTATTCAAGCCACTGCAAGGAAAGCCGGCCTCCTTTCGAGTCAGGGCTTCTCGGTGTATATGCCCATTGAGGCAGCAATCTCAGGTCCCTCCCTCATACCTATTGCTGAGAGAAGCCTCCTCTTGAGGGGCTTGTGGAAAGGGTGGGCCTACGTCTTGAGTCTAAGCCAGGGAAATCAGCTCTCATCTCGAGGCAATTTGGGTACACGGAGCAGTCCTCGAGTTGCTCTGCTGAACTTGGTACTCCTCTAGACTTGGCCCGTTGTTCTCGGGGAACCTCTGGAGTTGCCTAAAGGGAGTCAAGCCTCAGGTCGTGTTTGATGGGAACGGGGGATGGCTCTGGAGTCAATGCAGGGGAAGCGGCCTCATCTCGAGTTGATTTGGGGCCCATGGAGCTCCTTCGCGATGCTGGTGTGACCTCAGGGTCCCCTCTCTACTTGTGACAGTGTTTTGCGGACTGTCTCGACATCCATCAAGCAAGTCGAGGCTCCTGACATTTTTCAGGGGGCTCACGGAATTGCTCTGCATGCAGTGCAGGGGAATCGGGCCTCATCTCCCTTGGAGGGGGAAGTCTCATGGTTTTTCTCGAGTTGCGGCGGGGACCTGGGGTACATTCTCGACTTACGGCGGGGATGGCCCTTCAACCCTCGTGTTGGTTCAACGAAGTCAGGACTCCTGTCGAGTTACGAGGGACACCTCAGGAGTCTCTTCGAGGCTTGGCAGGGCAAAAGGAACGCTTCTCGAGTGAGTCGGGAGACCCAGGGTCCCTTTCCAGTAGCCACAGGGATACTGGGATTCCTGTCAATGTTCAAGAGGAGTCAGGCTCCGTCAAATTTTGAAGCAGTGAGCTCTGCGTGCCTCTCGAGGTGTCAGAGGCATGTGAGGCATTCCGTCGAAAGGAGTCGGGGGCTAGGGCTTTCTCTAGGGACTCCACAGGTGGTGCAGACATCCCTTCAGCTTGTGAGATGAAAGACTAGACTGTATTCAAGCCACTGCAAGGAAAGCCGGCCTCCTTTCGAGTCAGGCTTCTCGTTGTATATGCCCATTGAGGCAGCAATCTCAGGTCCCTCCCTCATACCTATTGCTGAGAGAAGCCTCCTCTTGAGGGCTTGTGAAAGGTGGCCTACGTCTTGAGTCTAAGCCAGGGAATCAGCTCTCATCTCGAGGCAATTTGGGTACACGGAGCAGTCCTCGAGTTGCTCTGCTGAACTTGGTACTCCTCTAGACTTGGCCCGTTGTGTCTCTTCTCGGGGTAACCTCTGGAGTTGCCTAAAGAGGAGTCAAGCCTCAGGTCGTGTTTGATGGTGAACGGGGATGGCTCTGGAGTCAATGCAGGGGAAGCGGGGGCCTCATCTCGAGTTGATTTGGGGCCCATGGAGCTACTTCGCGATGCTGGTGTGACCTCAGGGTCCCTCTCTACTTGTGACAGTGTTTTTGCGGACTGTCCGACATCCATCAAGCAAGTCGAGGCTCCTGACATGTTTCAGGGGGTCTCACGGAATTGCTCTGTCATGCAGTGCAGGGAAATCGGGCCCTTGTCATCTCGCTGGAGGGGAGAAGTCCATCAATGGTTTTTCTCGAGTTGCGGCGGGGTGACCTGGGGTACATTCTCGCTCTTACGGCGGGGATGGCCCTTCAACCGTCGTGTTGGTTCAACAACGAAGTCAGACTCCTGTCGAGTTACGAGGGACCCAACCACCGAATTCCCTCTTCGAGCTTGGCAAGTAGCAATCACGGAACGCTTCGTCGAGGTGGAGTCGGGAGGAACCCATGTTCCACATTCCAGTAGCCACAAGGGATAACTGGGATTTCCTTGACAATGGTGAAGAGGGAGTCCAGGCTCCGTACCAATTTTGTAAGCAGTGAGCGCGGCGTGCCTCTCCGGGTGTACTTAGAGGCATCGTGAGGCAATTCCGTCGAAAGTAGATCGTGTCGGAGGACCTTGGGCTTTTCTCTAGGGTACTCTCCCACATGTTAGGTGCAGACCAAATCCCTTTTCGCTTGTGAGATGAAAGATCCAGACTTGTATTTCAAGCCACTGCAATGAAAGCCGACCTCCTTTCGATCCAGGGCGTTCTCTCGTGGTATATGCCCATTGAGATCGCAGCAATTTCCGGAGTCCATCCCTCATACCTACTGCTGAGATAAGCCTCCTCTTTGATGGCTTGTGGTGAAAGGTGGCCCTACATCCTCTCCGCTCTAAGCCTGGGAGTCAGCTCACAATCGCGAGGCTAACACTGGGAGTAACACGAGCATGTCTCCTCGAGTTGCTCTGCTGTGACCTTGGTACTTCCTCTAAGACTTGGCGCCCGATGTCTACTCGCGGGGAACCGTCATGGAGTTGCCTAAAGGGAGTCAAGCCTCAGCTGGTCGTGTTTGAATGGGTGAACGGGGTGATGGCCTCTGGAGTCAATGCAGGGGAAGCGGGCTTAAATCATCGAGTTGATTTGGGGCCCATGGAGCTCCTTCGCGATCGCTGCAGAGTGACTTCAAGGGTCCCTCTCTACTTTTGTGAACAGTTAGTGTTTCTTGCGGACTAGACACTCGACAATCAACTCAAGCGCAAAGTCAGAAGGCGCCGGACAAGTTACTCACAGGGGCGGCTCACGGAATTGCCTCTGCATCCAGTGACAGGGGGAAATCGGGCCCTCCATCTCTCACTTGGAGGGGGAAGTCTCTATCGGTCTTTCTCTCGAGTTGCGGCTGGGATCTGGGTACACATTCATCGACTTACGAGCGGGGATGCCCTCTCAACTGTCGTGTTGGTTCAACGAACTCAGGACTACCTGTCGAGTTACGAGCAGACAACCTCAGGAGTCTCTTCAGAGGCTTGGCAGGGCAAAAAGGAACCATTCGCGAAGGTGATTCGGGACGACCCAGGGTCCCTTTCCAGTAGCCACAGGGATACTGGGATTCCTGTCAATGTTCAAGAGGAGTCAGGCTCCGTCAAATTTTGAAGCAGTGAGCTCTGCGTGCCTCTCGAGGTGTCAGAGGCATGTGAGGCATTCCGTCGAAAGGAGTCGGGGACCTAGGGCTTTCTCTAGGGACTCCACAGGTGGTGCAGACATCCCTTCAGCTTGTGAGATGAAAGACTAGACTGTATTCAAGCCACTGCAAGGAAACCCGGCCTCCTTTCGAGTCAGGGCTTCTCGGTGTATATGCCCATTGAGGCAGCAATCTCAGGGTCCCTCCCTCATACCTATTGCTGAGAGAAGCCTCCTCTTGAGGGGCTTGTGGAAAGGTGGCCTACGTCTTGAGTCTAAGCCAGGGAATCAGCTCTCATCTCGAGGCAATTTGGGGTACACGGAGCAGTCCTCGAGTTGCTCTGCTGAACTTGGTACTCCTCTAGACTTGGCCCGTTGTTCTCGGGGAACCTCTGGAGTTGCCTAAAGGGAGTCAAGCCTCAGGTCGTGTTTGATGGGGAACGGGGGATGGCTCTGGAGTCAATGCAGGGGAAGCGGGCCTCATCTCGAGTTGATTTGGGGCCCATGGAGCTCCTTCGCGATGCTGGTGTGACCTCAGGGTCCCTCTCTACTTGTGACAGTGTTTTTGCGGACTGTCTCGACATCCATCAAGCAAGTCGAGGCTCCTGACATGTTTCAGGGGGCTCACGGAATTGCTCTGCATGCAGTGCAGGGGAATCGGGCCTCATCTCGCTTGGAGGGGGAAGTCTCATGGTTTTTCTCGAGTTGCGGCGGGGACCTGGGGTACATTCTCGACTTACGGCGGGGATGGCCCTTCAACCCTCGTGTTTGGTTCAACGAAGTCAGGACTCCTGTCGAGTTACGAGGGACACCTCAGGAGTCTCTTCGAGGCTTGGCAGGGCAAAAGGGACGCTTCTCGAGGTGAGTCGGGAGACCCAGGGTCCCTTTCCAGTAGCCACAGGGATACTGGGATTCCTGTCAATGTTCAAGAGGAGTCAGGCTCCGTCAAATTTTGAAGCAGTGAGCTCTGCGTGCCTCTCGAGGTGTCAGAGGCATGTGAGGCATTCCGTCGAAAGGAGTCGGGGACCTAGGGCTTTCTCTAGGGACTCCACAGGTGGTGCAGACATCCCTTCACTTGTGAGATGAAAGACTAGACTGTATTCAAGCCACTGCAAGGAAACCCGGCCTCCTTTCGAGTCAGGGCTTCTCGGTGTATATGCCCATTGAGGCAGCAATCTCAGGGTCCCTCCCTCATACCTATTGCTGAGAGAAGCCTCCTCTTGAGGGGCTTGTGGAAAGGTGGCCTACGTCTTGAGTCTAAGCCAGGGAATCAGCTCTCATCTCGAGGCAATTTGGGGTACACACGGAGCAGTCCTCGAGTTGCTCTGCTGAACTTGGTACTCCTCTAGACTTGGCCCGTTGTTCTCGGGGAACCTCTGGAGTTGCCTAAAGGTATCAGCCTCAGGTCGTTGTTTTGTCAATGGGTAACTGCGGGATGGCACTGAGATCAATGCAGGGGAAGCGGGCCTAACTCCTCGAGTTGAATTGGGCGCCCATGGATCTCCTTCGCGATTGCTGTGTGACCTCAGGGTCCCTCTCCCTAATTGTGACAGTGTTTTTTGCGGACTGCTCTCGTACATCTGCATTTGGCAATGCAATCGAGGCTTCCCTGACATGTTTCAGGGCTCACGGGAATTGCTCTGCATGCAGTGCATCGGGAATCGGGCTCATCTCGCTTGGAGGGGGAAGTCTCATGGTTTTTCTCGAGTTGCGGCGGGGACCTGGGGTTACATTCTCGACTTACGGCGGGGTGCGTGGCTCTCTTCAACCCTCGTGTTGGTTCAACGAAGTCAGGACTCCTGTCGAGTTACGAGGGACACCTCAGGAGTCTCTTCGAGGCTGGCAGGGCAAAAGGAACGCTTCTCGAGGTGAGTCGGGAGACCCAAGGGTCCTTTTCCAGTAGCCACAGGATACTGGGATTCCCTGTCAATGTTCAAGAGGAGTCAGGCTCCGTCAAATTTTGAAGCAGTGAGCTCTGCCGTGCCTCTCGAGGTGTCAGAGGCATGTGAGGCATTCCGTCGAAAGGAGTCGGGGACACTCAGGGGGGGGGGGCTTTCTCTAGGGACTCCACAGGTGGTGCAGACATCCCTTCACCTTGTGAGATGAAAGACTAGACTGTATTCAAGCCCACTGCAAGGAAACCCGGCCTCCTTTCGAGTCAGGGCTTCTCGGTGTATATGCCCATTGAGGCAGCAATCTCAGGGTCCCTCCCTCATACCTATTGCTGAGAGAAGCCTCCTCTTGAGGGGCTTGTGGAAAGGTGGCCTACGTCTTGAGTCTAAGCCAGGAATCAGCTCTCATCTCGAGGCAATTTGGGGTACACGGAGCAGTCCTCGAGTTGCTCTGCTGAACTTGGTACTCCTCTAGACTTGGCCCGTTGTTCTCGGGGAACCTCTGGAGTTGCCTAAAGGGAGTCAAGCCTCAGGTCGTGTTTTGATGGGGAACGGGGGATGGCTCTGGAGTCAATGCAGGGTAAGCGGGCCTCATCTCGAGTTGATTTGGGGCCCATGGAGCTCCTTCGCGATGCTGGTGTGACCTCAGGGTCCCTCTCTACTTGTGACAGTGTTTTTGCGGACTGTCTCGACATCCATCAAGCAAGTCGAGGCTCCTGACATGTTTCAGGGGGCTCACGGAATTGCTCTGCATTGCCTTAACAACTGCAGTGCAGGGGAATCGGGCCTCATCTCGCTTGGAGGGGGAAGTCTCATGGTTTTTCTCGAGTTGCGGCGGGGACCTGGGGTTACATTCTCGACTTACGGCGGGGATGGCCCTTCAACCTCGTGTTTTTTCGTTCAACGAAGTCAGGACTCCTG
Organism: Odocoileus hemionus; assembly: GCA_020976825.1. NCBI lineage: Eukaryota > Metazoa > Chordata > Mammalia > Artiodactyla > Cervidae > Odocoileus > Odocoileus hemionus. The sequence continues at coordinate 27,547 of JAJLRB010001807.1, forward strand.
TCGAGTTACGAGGGACACCTCAGGAGTCTCTTCGAGGCTTGGCAGGGCAAAAGGGAAACGCTTCTCGAGGTGAGTCGCGAGACCCAGGGTCCCTTTCCAGTAGCCACAGGGATACTGGGATTCCTGTCAATGTTCAAGAGGAGTCAGGCTCCGTCAAATTTTGAAGCAGTGAGCTCTGCGTGCCTCTCGAGGTGTCAGAGGCATGTGAGGCATTCCGTCGAAAGGAGTCGGGGACCTAGGGCTTTCTCTAGGGACTCCACAGGTGGTGCAGACATCCCTTCAGCTTGTGAGATGAAAGACTAGACTGTATTCAAGCCACTGCAAGGAAAAAGCCGGCCTCCTTTCGAGTCAGGGCTTCTCGGTGTATATGCCCATTGAGGCAGCAATCTCAGGGTCCCTCCCTCATACCTATTGCTGAGAGAAGCCTCCTCTTGAGGGGCTTGTGGAAAGGTGGCCTACGTCTTGAGTCTAAGCCAGGGAATCAGCTCTCATCTCGAGGCAATTTGGGGTACTCGGAGCTGTCCTCGAGTTGCTCTGCTGAACTTGGTACTCCTCTAGACTTGGCCCGTTGTTCTCGGGGAACCTCTGGAGTTGCCTAAAGGGAGTCAAGCCTCAGGTCGTGTTTGATGGGGAACGGGGGATGGCTCTGGAGTCAATGCAGGGGAAGCGGGCCTCATCTCGAGTTGATTTGGGGCCCATGGAGCTCCTTCGCGATGCTGGTGTGACCTCAGGGTCCCTCTCTACTTGTGACAGTGTTTTTGCGGACTGTCTCGACATCCATCAAGCAAGTCGAGGCTCCTGACATGTTTCAGGGGGCTCACGGAATTGCTCTGCATGCAGTGCAGGGGAATCGGGCCTCATCTCGCTTGGAGGGGGAAGTCTCATGGTTTTTCTCGAGTTGCGGCGGGGACCTGGGGTACATTCTCGACTTACGGCGGGGATGGCCCTTCAACCCTCGTGTTGGTTCAACGAAGTCAGGACTCCTGTAGAGTTACGAGGGACACCTCAGGAGTCTCTTCGAGGCTTGGCAGGGCAAAAGGAACGCTTCTCGAGGTGAGTCGGGAGACCCAGGGTCCCTTTCCAGTAGCCACAGGGATACTGGGATTCCTGTCAATGTTCAAGAGGAGTCAGGCTCCGTCAAATTTTGAAGCAGTGAGCTCTGCGTGCCTCTCGAGGTGTCAGAGGCATGTGAGGCATTCCGTCGAAAGGAGTCGGGGACCTAGGGCTTTCTCTAGGGACTCCACAGGTGGTGCAGACATCCCTTCAGCTTGTGAGATGAAAGACTAGACTGTATTCAAGCCACTGCAAGGAAAGCCGGCCTCCTTTCGAGTCAGGGCTTCTCGGTGTATATGCCCATTGAGGCAGCAATCTCAGGGTCCCTCCCTCATACCTATTGCTGAGAGAAGCCTCCTCTTGAGGGGCTTGTGGAAAGGTGGCCTACGTCTTGAGTCTAAGCCAGGGAATCAGCTCTCATCTCGAGGCAATTTGGGGTACACGGAGCAGTCCTCGAGTTGCTCTGCTGAAACTTGGTACTCCTCTAGACTTGGCCCGTTGTTCTCGGGGAACCTCTGGAGTTGCCTAAAGGGAGTCAAGCCTCAGGTCGTGTTTTTTTTGATGGGGAAACGGGGGATGGCTCTGGAGTCAATGCAGGGGAAGCGGGCCTCATCTCGAGTTGATTTGGGGCCCATGGAGCTCCTTCGCGATGCTGGTGTGACCTCAGGGTCCCTCTCTACTTGTGACAGTGTTTTTTGCGGACTGTCTCGACATCCATCAAGCAAGTCGAGGCTCCTGACATGTTTCAGGGGGCTCACGGAATTGCTCTGCATGCAGTGCAGGAAAATCGGGCCTCATCTCGCTTGGAGGGGGAAGTCTCATGGTTTTTCTCGAGTTGCGGCGGGGACCTGGGGTACATTCTCGACTTACGGCGGGGATGGCCCTTCAACCCTCGTGTTGGTTCAACGAAGTCAGGACTCCTGTCGAGTTACGAGGGACACCTCAGGAGTCTCTTCGAGGCTTGGCAGGGCAAAAGGAATGCTTCTCGAGGTGAGTCGGGAGACCCAGGGTCCCTTTCCAGTAGCCACAGGGATACTGGGGATTCCTGTCAATGTTCAAGAGGAGTCAGGCTCCGTCAAATTTTGAAGCAGTGAGCTCTGCGTGCCTCTCGAGGTGTCAGAGGCATGTGAGGCATTCCGTCGAAAGGAGTCGGGGACCTAGGGCTTTCTCTAGGGACTCCACAGGTGGTGCAGACATCCCTTCAGCTTGTGAGATGAAAGACTAGACTGTATTCAAGCCACTGCAAGGAAAGCCGGCCTCCTTTCGAGTCAGGGCTTCTCGGTGTATATGCCCATTGAGGCAGCAATCTCAGGGTCCCTCCCTCATACCTATTGCTGAGAGAAGCCTCCTCTTGAGGGGCTTGTGGAAAAGGTGGCCTACGTCTTGAGTCTAAGCCAGGGAATCAGCTCTCATCTCGAGGCAATTTGGGGTACACGGAGCAGTCCTCGAGTTGCTCTGCTGAACTTGGTACTCCTCTAGACTTGGCCCGTTGTTCTCGGGGAACCTCTGGAGTTGCCTAAAGGGAGTCAAGCCTCAGGTCGTGTTTGATGGGGAACGGGGGATGGCTCTGGAGTCAATGCAGGGGAAGCGGGCCTCATCTCGAGTTGATTTGGGGCCCATGGAGCTCCTTCGCGATGCTGGTGTGACCTCAGGGTCCCTCTCTACTTGTGACAGTGTTTTTGCGGACTGTCTCGACATCCATCAAGCAAGTCGAGGCTCCTGACATGTTTCAGGGGGCTCACGGAATTGCTCTGCATGCAGTGCAGGGGAATCGGGCCTCATCTCGCTTGGAGGGGGAAGTCTCATGGTTTTTCTCGAGTTGCGGCGGGGACCTGGGGTACATTCTCGACTTACGGCGGGGATGGCCCTTCAACCCTCGTGTTGGTTCAACGAAGTCAGGACTCCTGTCGAGTTACGAGGGACACCTCAGGAGTCTCTTCGAGGCTTGGCAGGGCAAAAGGAACGCTTCTCGAGGTGAGTCGGGAGACCCAGGGTCCCTTTCCAGTAGCCACAGGGATACTGGGATTCCTGTCAATGTTCAAGAGGAGTCAGGCTCCGTCAAATTTTGAAGCAGTGAGCTCTGCGTGCCTCTCGAGGTGTCAGAGGCATGTGAGGCATTCCGTCGAAAGGAGTCGGGGACCTAGGGCTTTCTCTAGGGGACTCCACAGGTGGTGCAGACATCCCTTCAGCTTGTGAGATGAAAGACTAGACTGTATTCAAGCCACTGCAAGGAAAAAGCCGGCCTCCTTTCGAGTCAGGGCTTCTCGGTGTATATGCCCATTGAGGCAGCAATCTCAGGGTCCCTCCCTCATACCTATTGCTGAGAGAAGCCTCCTCTTGAGGGGCTTGTGGAAAGGTGGCCTACGTCTTGAGTCTAAGCCAGGGAATCAGCTCTCATCTCGAGGCAATTTGGGGTACACGGAGCAGTCCTCGAGTTGCTCTGCTGAACTTGGTACTCCTCTAGACTTGGCCCGTTGTTCTCGGGGAACCTCTGGAGTTGCCTAAAGGGAGTCAAGCCTCAGGTCGTGTTTGATGGGGAACGGGGGATGGCTCTGGAGTCAATGCAGGGGAAGCGGGCCTCATCTCGAGTTGATTTGGGGCCCATGGAGCTCCTTCGCGATGCTGGTGTGACCTCAGGGTCCCTCTCTACTTGTGACAGTGTTTTTGCGGACTGTCTCGACATCCATCAAGCAAGTCGAGGCTCCTGACATGTTTCAGGGGGCTCACGGAATTGCTCTGCATGCAGTGCAGGGGAATCGGGCCTCATCTCGCTTGGAGGGGGAAGTCTCATGGTTTTTCTCGAGTTGCGGCGGGGACCTGGGGTAAATTCTCGACTTACGGCGGGGATGGCCCTTCAACCCTCGTGTTGGTTCAACGAAGTCAGGACTCCTGTCGAGTTACGAGGGACACCTCAGGAGTCTCTTCGAGGCTTGGCAGGGCAAAAGGAACGCTTCTCGAGGTGAGTCGGGAGACCCAGGGTCCCTTTCCAGTAGCCACAGGGATACTGGGATTCCTGTCAATGTTCAAGAGGAGTCAGGCTCCGTCAAATTTTGAAGCAGTGAGCTCTGCGTGCCTCTCGAGGTGTCAGAGGCATGTGAGGCATTCCGTCGAAAGGAGTCGGGGACCTAGGGCTTTCTCTAGGGACTCCACAGGTGGTGCAGACATCCCTTCAGCTTGTGAGATGAAAGACTAGACTGTATTCAAGCCACTGCAAGGAAAGCCGGCCTCCTTTCGAGTCAGGGCTTCTCGGTGTATATGCCCATTGAGGCAGCAATCTCAGGGTCCCTCCCTCATACCTATTGCTGAGAGAAGCCTCCTCTTGAGGGGCTTGTGGAAAGGTGGCCTACGTCTTGAGTCTAAGCCAGGGAATCAGCTCTCATCTCGAGGCAATTTGGGGTACACGGAGCAGTCCTCGAGTTGCTCTGCTGAACTTGGTACTCCTCTAGACTTGGCCCGTTGTTCTCGGGGAACCTCTGGAGTTGCCTAAAGGGAGTCAAGCCTCAGGTCGTGTTTGATGGGGAACGGGGGATGGCTCTGGAGTCAATGCAGGGGGAAGCGGGCCTCATCTCGAGTTGATTTGGGGCCCATGGAGCTCCTTCGCGATGCTGGTGTGACCTCAGGGTCCCTCTCTACTTGTGACAGTGTTTTTGCGGACTGTCTCGACATCCATCAAGCAAGTCGAGGCTCCTGACATGTTTCAGGGGGCTCACGGAATTGCTCTGCATGCAGTGCAGGGGAATCGGGCCTCATCTCGCTTGGAGGGGGAAGTCTCATGGTTTTTCTCGAGTTGCGGCGGGGACCTGGGGTACATTCTCGACTTACGGCGGGGATGGCCCTTCAACCCTCGTGTTTGTTCAACGAAGTCAGGACTCCTGTCGAGTTACGAGGGACACCTCAGGAGTCTCTTCGAGGCTTGGCAGGGCAAAAGGAACGCTTCTCGAGGTGAGTCGGGAGACCCAGGGTCCCTTTCCAGTAGCCACAGGGATACTGGGATTCCTGTCAATGTTCAAGAGGAGTCAGGCTCCGTCAAATTTTGAAGCAGTGAGCTCTGCGTGCCTCTCGAGGTGTCAGAGGCATGTGAGGCATTCCGTCGAAAGGAGTCGGGGGGGACCTAGGGCTTTCTCTAGGGACTCCACAGGTGGTGCAGACATCCCTTCAGCTTGTGAGATGAAAGACTAGACTGTATTCAAGCCACTGCAAGGAAAGCCGGCCTCCTTTCGAGTCAGGGCTTCTCGGTGTATATGCCCATTTAGGCAGCAATCTCAGGGTCCCTCCCTCATACCTATTGCTGAGAGAAGCCTCCTCTTGAGGGGCTTGTGGAAAGGTGGCCTACGTCTTGAGTCTAAGCCAGGGAATCAGCTCTCATCTCGAGGCAATTTGGGGTACACGGAGCAGTCCTCGAGTTGCTCTGCTGAACTTGGTACTCCTCTAGACTTGGCCCGTTGTTCTCGGGGAACCTCTGGAGTTGCCTAAAGGGAGTCAAGCCTCAGGTCGTGTTTGATGGGGAACGGGGGATGGCTCTGGAGTCAATGCAGGGGAAGCGGGCCTCATCTCGAGTTGATTTGGGGCCCATGGAGCTCCTTCGCGATGCTGGTGTGACCTCAGGGTCCCTCTCTACTTGTGACAGTGTTTTTGCGGACTGTCTCGACATCCATCAAGCAAGTCGAGGCTCCTGACATGTTTCAGGGGGCTCACGGAATTGCTCTGCATGCAGTGCAGGGGAATCGGGCCTCATCTCGCTTGGAGGGGGAAGTCTCATGGTTTTTTCTCGAGTTGCGGCGGGGACCTGGGGTACATTCTCGACTTACGGCGGGGATGGCCCTTCAACCCTCGTGTTTGTTCAACGAAGTCAGGACTCCTGTCGAGTTACGAGGGACACCTCAGGAGTCTCTTCGAGGCTTGGCAGGGCAAAAGGAACGCTTCTCGAGGTGAGTCGGGAGACCCAGGGTCCCTTTCCAGTAGCCACAGGGATACTGGGATTCCTGTCAATGTTTCAAGAGGAGTCAGGCTCCGTCAAATTTTGAAGCAGTGAGCTCTGCGTGCCTCTCGAGGTGTCAGAGGCATGTGAGGCATTCCGTCGAAAGGAGTCGGGGACCTAGGGCTTTCTCTAGGGACTCCACAGGTGGTGCAGACATCCCTTCAGCTTGTGAGATGAAAGACTAGACTGTATTCAAGCCACTGCAAGGAAACCCGGCCTCCTTTCGAGTCAGGGCTTCTCGGTGTATATGCCCATTGAGGCAGCAATCTCAGGGTCCCTCCCTCATACCTATTGCTGAGAGAAGCCTCCTCTTGAGGGGCTTGTGGAAAGGTGGCCTACGTCTTGAGTCTAAGCCAGGGAATCAGCTCTCATCTCGAGGCAATTTGGGGTACACGGAGCAGTCCTCGAGTTGCTCTGCTGAACTTGGTACTCCTCTAGACTTGGCCCGTTGTTCTCGGGGAACCTCTGGAGTTGCCTAAAGGGAGTCAAGCCTCAGGTCGTGTTTGATGGGGAACGGGGGATGGCTCTGGAGTCAATGCAGGGGAAGCGGGCCTCATCTCGAGTTGATTTGGGGCCCATGGAGCTCCTTCGCGATGCTGGTGTGACCTCAGGGTCCCTCTCTACTTGTGACAGTGTTTTTGCGGACTGTCTCGACATCCATCAAGCAAGTCGAGGCTCCTGACATGTTTCAGGGGGCTCACGGAATTGCTCTGCATGCAGTGCAGGGGAATCGGGCCTCATCTCGCTTGGAGGGGGAAGTCTCATGGTTTTTCTCGAGTTGCGGCGGGGACCTGGGGTACATTCTCGACTTACGGCGGGGATGGCCCTTCAAAACTCGTGTTGGTTCAACGAAGTCAGGACTCCTGTCGAGTTACGAGGGACACCTCAGGAGTCTCTTCGAGGCTTGGCAGGGCAAAAGGAACGCTTCTCGAGGTGAGTCGGGAGACCCAGGGTCCCTTTCCAGTAGCCACAGGGATACTGGGATTCCTGTCAATGTTCAAGAGGGGTCAGGCTCCGTCAAATTTTGAAGCAGTGAGCTCTGCGTGCCTCTCGAGGTGTCAGAGGCATGTGAGGCATTCCGTCGAAAGGAGTCGGGGACCTAGGGCTTTCTCTAGGGACTCCACAGGTGGTGCAGACATCCCTTCAGCTTGTGAGATGAAAGACTAGACTGTATTCAAGCCACTGCAAGGAAAGCCGGCCTCCTTTCGAGTCAGGGCTTCTCGGTGTATATGCCCCATTGAGGCAGCAATCTCAGGGTCCCTCCCTCATACCTATTGCTGAGAGAAGCCTCCTCTTGAGGGGCTTGTGGAAAAGGTGGCCTACGTCTTGAGTCTAAGCCAGGGAATCAGCTCTCATCTCGAGGCAATTTGGGGTACACGGAGCAGTCCTCGAGTTGCTCTGCTGAACTTGGTACTCCTCTAGACTTGGCCCGTTGTTCTCGGGGAACCTCTGGAGTTGCCTAAAGGGAGTCAAGCCTCAGGTCGTGTTTGATGGGGAACGGGGGATGGCTCTGGAGTCAATGCAGGGGAAGCGGGCCTCATCTCGAGTTGATTTGGGGCCCATGGAGCTCCTTCGCGATGCTGGTGTGACCTCAGGGTCCCTCTCTACTTGTGACAGTGTTTTCCGGACTGTCTCGACACCCATCAAGCAAGTCGAGGCTCCTGACATGTTTCAGGGGGCTCACGGAATTGCTCTGCATGCAGTGCAGGGTAATCGGGCCTCATCTCGCTTGGAGGGGGAAGTCTCATGGTTTTTCTCGAGTTGCGGCGGGGACCTGGGGTACATTCTCGACTTACGGCGGGGATGGCCCTTCAACCCTCGTGTTGGTTCAACGAAGTCAGGACTCCTGTCGAGTTACGAGGGGACACCTCAGGAGTCTCTTCGAGGCTTGGCAGGGCAAAAGGGACGCTTCTCGAGGTGAGTCGGGAGACCCAGGGTCCCTTTCCAGTAGCCACAGGGATACTGGGATTCCTGTCAATGTTCAAGAGGAGTCTGGCTCCGTCAAATTTTGAAGCAGTGAGCTCTGCGTGCCTCTCGAGGTGTCAGAGGCATGTGAGGCATTCCGTCGAAAGGAGTCGGGGACCTAGGGCTTCTTCTCTAGGGACGCCACAGGTGGTGCAGACATCCCTTCAGATTGTGAGATGAAAGACTAGACTGTATTCACAAGCCACTGCAAGGAAAGCCGGCCTCACTTTCGAGTCAGGGCCCGTCTCGGTGTATATGCCCATTGAGGCAGCAATTCAGGGTCCCTCCAATCATACTATTGCTGAGAGAAGCCTCTCTTGAGGGGCTTGTGGAAAGGTGGACTACGTCTTGAGTCTAAGCCAGGGGATCAGCTCTCATCTCGAGGCAATTTGGGGTACACGGAGCAGTCCTCGAGTTGCTCTGCCTGAACTTGGTTACTCCTCTAGACTTGGCCCGTTGGTTCTCGGGGAACCTCTGGAGTTGCCTAAAGGGGAGTCAAGCCTCAGGTCGTGTTTGATGCGGGAACGGGGGATGGCTCTGGAGTCAATGAAGGGGAAATAGCTGGGCGCTCATATCGGATTGATTTGGGCCCTATGGAGCATCCTTCCGCGAATGCTGGTGTGACCTCAGGGTCCTCTCTACTTGTGACAGTGTTTTTGCGGAATGTCTCGACACCATCCAAGCAAATTGAGGCTCCTGAGACATGTTTCAGGGGGGCTCAGGGAATTGCTCAGCATGCAGTGCTTGGGGATTCGGGCATCATCTAGAATGGAGGGGGATGTCTCATGGTTTTTCTCGAGTTGCAGCGGGGTACCTGGGTACATTCTCGACTCTACCGGACGGGGGATGGCCCTTCAACATCTCGTGTTGGTTCAACGCTATTGTCAGGAATTCACTGATCGAGTTACGAGGGCAACTCATGGTCTTATTTGAGGCTTGGCAGAGCAAAAGGAACGCTTTCGAGGGTAGAGTGGGGAGTCCAGTGTCCTTTTCACCGTATGCCACAGTGGATACTGCGGTTTCCTGTCACTTGTTCAAGAGGGGCAGGCTCCGTCAAATTTTGTAGCACAGTGAGCTATTGAGGTGCCTCTCGAGGTGTCAGCGGAATGTGAGGCTTTCCGTCGAAAGGAAGAGGGGGACCTTGGGATTTCTTAGTGGACTCCACAGGTGGTGCTAGACATCCTTCAGCTTGTGAGTTGCAAGACTAGATTGTAGTTCTAAGCCACTAGCAATCGGAAAAGCCTGCCTCCTTTCGAGTCAGGGCTTCTCGGTGTATATGCCCATTGAGGCAGCAATCTCAGGGTCCCTCCCTCATACCTATTGCTGAGAGAAGCCTCCTCTTGAGGGGCTTGTGGAAAGGTGGCCTACGTCTTGAGTCTAAGCCAGGGAATCAGCTCTCATCTCGAGGCAATTTGGGGTACACGGAGCAGTCCTCGAGTTGCTCTGCTGAACTTGGTACTCCTCTAGACTTGGCCGTTGTTAGTTCTCGGGGAACCTCTGGAGTTGCCTAAAGGGAGTCAAGCCCTCAGGTCGTGTTTGATGGGGAACGGGGGATGGCTCTGGAGTCAATGCAGGGGAAGCGGGCCTCATCTCGAGTTGATTTGGGGCCCATGGAGCTCCTTCGCGATGCTGGTGTGACCTCAGGGTCCCTCTCTACTTGTGACAGTTGTTTTTGCGGACTGTCTCGACATTCCATCAAGCAAGTCGAGGCTCCTGACATGTTTCAGGGGGCTCACGGAATTGCTCTGCATGCAGTTGCAGGGGAATCAGGGGCCTCATCTCGCTTGGAGGGGGAAGTCTCATGGTTTTTCTCGAGTTGCGGCGGGGACCCCTGGGGTACATTCTCGACTTACGGCGGGGATGGCCCTTCAACCCTCGTGTTGGTTCAAGCGAAGTCAGGACTCCTGTCGAGTTACGAGGGACACCTCAGGAAGGTCTCTTCGAGGCTTGGCAGGGCAAAAGGAACGCTTTCTCGAGGTGAGTCGGGAGACCCAGGGTCCCCTTTCCAGTAGCCACAGGGATACTGGGATTTTCCTGTCAATGTTGGCCTCAAGAGGAGTCAGGCTCCGTCAAATTTTTGAAGCAGTGAGCTCTGCGTGCCTCTCGAGGTGTCAGAGGCATGTGAGGCATTCCGTCGAAAGGAGTCGGGGGACCTAGGGCTTTCTCTAGGGACTCCAAAGGTGGTGCAGACATCCCTTCAGCTTGTGAGATGAAAGACTAGACTGTATTCAAGCCACTGCAAGGAAAGCCGGCCTCCTTTCGAGTCAGGGCTTCTCGGTGTATATGCCCATTGAGGCAGCAATTCTCAGGGTCCCTCCCTCATACCTATTGCTGAGAGAAGCCTCCTCTTGAGGGGCTTGTGGAAAGGTGGCCTACGTCTTGAGTCTAAGCCAGGGAATCAGCTCTCATCTCGAGGCAATTTGGGGTACACGGAGCAGTCCTCGAGTTGCTCTGCTGAACTTGGTACTCCTCTAGACTTGGCCCGTTGTTCTCGGGGAAACCTCTGGAGTTGCCTAAAGGGAGTCAAGCCTCAGGTCGTGTTTGATGGGGAAACGGGGGATGGCTCTGGAGTCAATGCAGGGGAAGCGGGCCTCATCTCGAGTTTGATTTGGGGCCCATGGAGCTCCTTCGCGATGCTGGTGTGACCTCAGGGTCCCTCTCTACTTGTGACAGTGTTTTTTGCGGACTGTCTCGACATCCATCAAGCAAGTCGAGGCTCCTGACATGTTTCAGGGGGCTCACGGAATTGCTCTGCAATGCAGTGCAGGGGAATCGGGGGCCTCATCTCGCTTGGAGGGGGAAGTCTCATGGTTTTTCTCGAGTTGCGGCGGGGACCTGGGGTACATTCTCGACTTACGGCGGGGATGGCCCTTCAACCCTCGTGTTGGTTTAACGAAGTCAGGACTCCTGTCGAGTTACGAGGGACACCTCAGGAGTCTCTTCGAGGCTTGGCAGGGCAAAAGGAACGCTTTCTCGAGGTGAGTCGGGAGACCCAGGGTCCCTTTCCAGTAGCCACAGGGATACTGGGATTCCTGTCAATGTTCAAGAGGAGTCAGGCTCCGTCAAATTTTGAAGCAGTGAGCTCTGCGTGCCTCTCGAGGTGTCAGAGGCATGTGAGGCATTCCGTCGAAAGGAGTCGGGGACCTAGGGCTTTCTCTAGGGACTCCACAGGTGGTGCAGACATCCCTTCAGCTTGTGAGATGAAAGACTAGACTGTATTCAAGCCACTGCAAGGAAAGCCGGCCTCCTTTCGAGTCAGGGCTTCTCGGTGTATATGCCCATTGAGGCAGCAATCTCAGGGTCCCTCCCTCATACCTATTGCTGAGAGAAGCCTCCTCTTGAGGGGCTTGTGGAAAGGTGGCCTACGTCTTGAGTCTAAGCCAGGGAATCAGCTCTCATCTCGAGGCAATTTGGGGTACACGGAGCAGTCCTCGAGTTGCTCTGCTGAACTTGGTACTCCTCTAGACTTGGCCCGTTGTTCTCGGGGAACCTCTGGAGTTGCCTAAAGGGAGTCAAGCCTCAGGTCGTGTTTGATGGGGAACGGGGGATGGCTCTGGAGTCAATGCAGGGGAAGCGGGCCTCATCTCGAGTTGATTTGGGGCCCATGGAGCTCCTTCGCGATGCTGGTGTGACCTCAGGGTCCCTCTCTACTTGTGACAGTGTTTTTGCGGACTGTCTCGACATCCATCAAGCAAGTCGAGGCTCCTGACATGTTTTTTTGGGGGCTCCACGGAATTGCTCTGCATGCAGTGCAGGGGAATCGGGCCTCATCTCGCTTGGAGGGGGAAGTCTCATGGTTTTTCTCGAGTTGCGGCGGGGACCTGGGGTACATTCTCGACTTACGGCGGGGATGGCCCTTCAACCCTCGTGTTTGGTTCAACGAAGTCAGGACTCCTGTCGAGTTACGAGGGACACCTCAGGAGTCTCTTCGAGGCTTGGCAGGGCAAAAGGAACGCTTCTCGAGGTGAGTCGGGAGACCCAGGGTCCCTTTCCAGTAGCCACAGGGATACTGGGATTCCTGTCAATGTTCAAGAGGAGTCAGGCTCCGTCAAATTTTTGAAGCAGTGAGCTCTGCGTGCCTCTCGAGGTGTCAGAGGCATGTGAGGCATTCCGTCGAAAGGAGTCGGGGACCTAGGGCTTTTCTCTAGGGACTCCACAGGTGGTGCAGACATCCCTTCAGCTTGTGAGATGAAAGACTAGACTGTATTCAAGCCACTGCAAGGAAAGCCGGCCTCCTTTCGAGTCAGGGCTTCTCGGTGTATATGCCCATTGAGGCAGCAATCTCAGGGTCCCTCCCTCATACCTATTGCTGAGAGAAAGCCTCCTCTTGAGGGGCTTGTGGAAAGGTGGCCCTACGTCTTGAGTCTAAGCCAGGGAATCAGCTCTCATCTCGAGGCAATTTGGGGTACACGGAGCAGTCCCCTCGAGTTGCTCTGCTGAACTTGGTACTCCTCTAGACTTGGCCCGTTGTTCTCGGGGAACCTCTGGAGTTGCCTAAAGGGAGTCAAGCCTCAGGTCGTGTTTGATGGGGAACGGGGGATGGCTCTGGAGTCAATGCAGGGGAAGCGGGCCTCATCTCGAGTTGATTTGGGGCCCATGGAGCTCCTTCGCGATGCTGGTGTGACCTCAGGGTCCCTCTCTACTTGTGACAGTGTTTTTGCGGACTGTCTCGACATCCATCAAGCAAGTCGAGGCTCCTGACATGTTTCAGGGGGCTCACGGAATTGCTCTGCATGCAGTGCAGGGGAATCGGGCCTCATCTCGCTTGGAGGGGGAAGTCTCATGGTTTTTCTCGAGTTGCGGCGGGGACCTGGGGTACATTCTCGACTTACGGCGGGGATGGCCCTTCAACCCTCGTTTTGTTCAACGAAGTCAGGACTCCTGTCGAGTTACGAGGGACACCTCAGGAGTCTCTTCGAGGCTTGGCAGGGCAAAAGGGAACGCTTCTCGAGGTGAGTCGGGAGACCCAGGGTCCCTTTCCAGTAGCCACAGGGATACTGGGATTCCTGTCAATGTTCAAGAGGAGTCAGGCTCCGTCAAATTTTGAAGCAGTGAGCTCTGCGTGCCTCTCGAGGTGTCAGAGGCATGTGAGGCATTCCGTCGAAAGGAGTCGGGGACCTAGGGCTTTCTCTAGGGACTCCACAGGTGGTGCAGACATCCCTTCAGCTTGTGAGATGAAAGACTAGACTGTATTCAAGCCACTGCAAGGAAAGCCGGCCTCCTTTCGAGTCAGGGCTTCTCGGTGTATATGCCCATTGAGGCAGCAATCTCAGGGTCCCTCCCTCATACCTATTGCTGAGAGAAGCCTCCTCTTGAGGGGCTTGTGGAAAGGTGGCCTACGTCTTGAGTCTAAGCCAGGGAATCAGCTCTCATCTCGAGGCAATTTGGGGTACACGGAGCAGTCCTCGAGTTGCTCTGCTGAACTTGGTACTCCTCTAGACTTGGCCCGTTGTTCTCGGGGAACCTCTGGAGTTGCCTAAAGGGAGTCAAGCCTCAGGTCGTGTTTTGATGGGGAACGGGGGATGGCTCTGGAGTCAATGCAGGGGAAGCGGGCCTCATCTCGAGTTGATTTGGGGCCCATGGAGCTCCTTCGCGATGCTGGTGTGACCTCAGGGTCCCTCTCTACTTTGACAGTGTTTTTTTGCGGACTGTCTCGACATCCATCAAGCAAGTCGAGGCTCCTGACATGTTTCAGGGGGCTCACGGAATTGCTCTGCATGCAGTGCAGGGGAATCGGGCCTCATCTCGCTTGGAGGGGGAAGTCTCATGGTTTTTCTCGAGTTGCGGCGGGGACCTGGGGTACATTCTCGACTTACGGCGGGGATGGCCCTTCAACCCTCGTGTTGGTTCAACGAAGTCAGGACTCCTGTCGAGTTACGAGGGACACCTCAGGAGTCTCTTCGAGGCTTGGCAGGGCAAAAGGACGCTTCTCGAGGTGAGTCGGGAGACCCAGGGTCCCTTTCCAGTAGCCACAGGGATACTGGGATTCCTGTCAATGTTCAAGAGGAGTCAGGCTCCGTCAAATTTTGAAGCAGTGAGCTCTGCGTGCCTCTCGAGGTGTCAGAGGCATGTGAGGCATTCCGTCGAAAGGAGTCGGGGACCTAGGGCTTTCTCTAGGGACTCCACAGGTGGTGCAGACATCCCTTCAGCTTGTGAGATGAAAGACTAGACTGTATTCAAGCCACTGCAAGGAAAACCCCCGGCCTCCTTTCGAGTCAGGGCTTCTCGGTGTATATATGCCCATTGAGGCAGCAATCTCAGGGTCCCTCCCTCATACCTATTGCTGAGAGAAGCCTCCTCTTGAGGGGCTTGTGGAAAGGTGGCCTACGTCTTGAGTCTAAGCCAGGGAATCAGCTCTCATCTCGAGGCAATTTGGGGTACACGGAGCAGTCCTCGAGTTGCTCTGCTGAACTTGGTACTCCTCTAGACTTGGCCCCGTTGTTCTCGGGGAACCTCTGGAGTTGCCTAAAGGGAGTCAAGCCTCAGGTCGTGTTTGATGGGGAACGGGGGATGGCTCTGGAGTCAATGCAGGGGAAGCGGGCCCTCATCTCGAGTTGATTTGGGGCCCATGGAGCTCCTTCGCGATGCTGGTGTGACCTCAGGGTCCCTCTCTACTTGTGTGACAGTGTTTTTGCGGACTGTCTCGACATCCATCAAGCAAGTCGAGGCTCCTGACATGTTTCAGGGGCTCACGGAATTGCTCTGCATGCAGTGCAGGGGAATCGGGGCCTCATCTCGCTTGGAGGGGGAAGTCTCATGGTTTTTCTCGAGTTGCGGCGGGGACCTGGGGTACATTCTCGACTTACGGCGGGGATGGCCCTTCAACCCTCGTGTTGGTTCAACGAAGTCAGGACTCCTGTCGAGTTACGAGGGACACCTCAGGAGTCTCTTCGAGGCTTGGCAGGGCAAAAGGAACGCTTCTCGAGGTGAGTCGGGAGACCCAGGGTCCCTTTCCAGTAGCCACAGGGATACTGGGATTCCTGTCAATGTTCAAGAGGAGTCAGGCTCCGTCAAATTTTGAAGCAGTGAGCTCTGCGTGCCTCTCGAGGTGTCAGAGGCATGTGAGGCATTCCGTCGAAAGGAGTCGGGGACCTAGGGCTTTCTCTAGGGACTCCACAGGTGGTGCAGACATCCCTTCAGCTTGTGAGATGAAAGACTAGACTGTATTCAAGCCACTGCAAGGAAAGCCGGCCTCCTTTCGAGTCAGGGCTTCTCGGTGTATATGCCCATTGAGGCAGCAATCTCAGGGTCCCTCCCTCATACCTATTGCTGAGAGAAGCCTCCTCTTGAGGGGCTTGTGGAAAGGTGGCCTACGTCTTGAGTCTAAGCCAGGGAATCAGCTCTCATCTCGAGGCAATTTGGGGTACACGGAGCAGTCCCTCGAGTTGCTCTGCTGAACTTGGTACTCCTCTAGACTTGGCCCGTTGTTCTCGGGGAACCTCTGGAGTTGCCTAAAGGGAGTCAAGCCTCAGGTCGTGTTTGATGGGGAACGGGGGATGGCTCTGGAGTCAATGCAGGGGAAGCGGGCCTCATCTCGAGTTGATTTGGGGCCCATGGAGCTCCTTCGCGATGCTGGTGTGACCTCAGGGTCCCCCTCTCTACTTGTGACAGTGTTTTTTTGCGGACTGTCTCGACATCCATCAAGCAAGTCGAGGCTCCTGACATGTTTCAGGGGGCTCACGGAATTGCTCTGCATGCAGTGCAGGGGAATCGGGCCTCATCTCGCTTGGAGGGGGAAGTCTCATGGTTTTTTTCTCGAGTTGCGGCGGGGACCTGGGGTACATTCTCGACTTACGGCGGGGATGGCCCTTCAACCCTCGTGTTTGTTCAACGAAGTCAGGACTCCTGTCGAGTTACGAGGGACACCTCAGGAGTCTCTTCGAGGCTTGGCAGGGCAAAAGGAACGCTTCTCGAGGTGAGTCGGGAGACCCAGGGTCCCTTTCCAGTAGCCACAGGGATACTGGGATTCCTGTCAATGTTCAAGAGGAGTCAGGCTCCGTCAAATTTTGAAGCAGTGAGCTCTGCGTGCCTCTCGAGGTGTCAGAGGCATGTGAGGCATTCCGTCGAAAGGAGTCGGGGGCCTAGGGCTTTCTCTAGGGACTCCACAGGTGGTGCAGACATCCCTTCAGCTTGTGAGATGAAAGACTAGACTGTATTCAAGCCACTGCAAGGAAAGCCGGCCTCCTTTCGAGTCAGGGCTTCTCGGTGTATATGCCCATTGAGGCAGCAATCTCAGGGTCCCTCCCTCATACCTATTGCTGAGAGAAGCCTCCTCTTGAGGGGCTTGTGGAAAGGTGGCCTACGTCTTGAGTCTAAGCCAGGGAATCAGCTCTCATCTCGAGGCAATTTGGGGTACACGGAGCAGTCCTCGAGTTGCTCTGCTGAACTTGGTACTCCTCTAGACTTGGCCCGTTGTTCTCGGGGAACCTCTGGAGTTTGCCTAAAGGGAGTCAAGCCTCAGGTCGTGTTTGATGGGGAACGGGGGATGGCTCTGGAGTCAATGCAGGGGAAGCGGGCCTCATCTCGAGTTGATTTGGGGCCCATGGAGCTCCTTCGCGATGCTGGTGTGACCTCAGGGTCCCTCTCTACTTGTGACAGTGTTTTTGCGGACTGTCTCGACATCCATCAAGCAAGTCGAGGCTCCTGACATGTTTCAGGGGGCTCACGGAATTGCTCTGCATGCAGTGCAGGGGAATCGGGCCTCATCTCGCTTGGAGGGGGAAGTCTCATGGTTTTTCTCGAGTTGCGGCGGGGACCTGGGGTACATTCTCGACTTACGGCGGGGATGGCCCTTCAACCCTCGTGTTTGGTTCAACGAAGTCAGGACTCCTGTCGAGTTACGAGGGACACCTCAGGAGTCTCTTCGAGGCTTGGCAGGGCAAAAGGAACGCTTCTCGAGGTGAGTCGGGAGACCCAGGGTCCCCTTTCCAGTAGCCACAGGGATACTGGGATTCCTGTCAATGTTCAAGAGGAGTCAGGCTCCGTCAAATTTTGAAGCAGTGAGCTCTGCGTGCCTCTCGAGGTGTCAGAGGCATGTGAGGCATTCCGTCGAAAGGAGTCGGGGGACCTAGGGCTTTCTCTAGGGACTCCACAGGTGGTGCAGACATCCCTTCAGCTTGTGAGATGAAAGACTAGACTGTATTCAAGCCACTGCAAAAAAAGCCGGCCTCCTTTCGAGTCAGGGCTTCTCGGTGTATATGCCCATTGAGGCAGCAATCTCAGGGTCCCTCCCTCATACCTATTGCTGAGAGAAGCCTCCTCTTGAGGGGCTTGTGGAAAGGTGGCCTACGTCTTGAGTCTAAGCCAGGGAATCAGCTCTCATCTCGAGGCAATTTGGGGTACACGGAGCAGTCCTCGAGTTGCTCTGCTGAACTTGGTACTCCTCTAGACTTGGCCCGTTGTTCTCGGGGAACCTCTGGAGTTGCCTAAAGGGAGTCAAGCCTCAGGTCGTGTTTGATGGGGAACGGGGGATGGCTCTGGAGTCAATGCAGGGGAAGCGGGCCTCATCTCGAGTTGATTTGGGGCCCATGGAGCTCCTTCGCGATGCTGGTGTGACCTCAGGGTCCCTCTCTACTTGTGACAGTGTTTTTGCGGACTGTCTCGACATCCATCAAGCAAGTCGAGGCTCCTGACATGTTTCAGGGGGCTCACGGAATTGCTCTGCATGCAGTGCAGGGGAATCGGGCCTCATCTCGCTTGGAGGGGGAAGTCTCATGGTTTTTCTCTCGAGTTGCGGCGGGGACCTGGGGTACATTCTCGACTTACGGCGGGGGATGGCCCTTCAACCCTCGTGTTTGTTCAACGAAGTCAGGACTCCTGTCGAGTTACGAGGGACACCTCAGGAGTCTCTTCGAGGCTTGGCAGGGCAAAAGGAACGCTTCTCGAGGTGAGTCGGGAGACCCAGGGTCCCCTTTCCAGTAGCCACAGGGATACTGGGATTCCTGTCAATGTTCAAGAGGAGTCAGGCTCCGTCAAATTTTGAAGCAGTGAGCTCTGCGTGCCTCTCGAGGTGTCAGAGGCATGTGAGGCATTCCGTCGAAAGGAGTCGGGGACCTAGGGCTTTCTCTAGGGACTCCACAGGTGGTGCAGACATCCCTTCACCTTGTGAGATGAAAGACTAGACTGTATTCAAGCCACTGCAAGGAAACCCGGCCTCCTTTCGAGTCAGGGCTTCTCGGTGTATATGCCCATTGAGGCAGCAATCTCAGGGTCCCTCCCTCATACCTATTGCTGAGAGAAGCCTCCTCTTGAGGGGCTTGTGGAAAGGTGGCCTACGTCTTGAGTCTAAGCCAGGGAATCAGCTCTCATCTCGAGGCAATTTGGGGTACACGGAGCAGTCCTCGAGTTGCTCTGCTGAACTTGGTACTCCTCTAGACTTGGCCCGTTGTTCTCGGGAACCTCTGGAGTTGCCTAAAGGGAGTCAAGCCTCAGGTCGTGTTTGATGGGGAACGGGGGATGGCTCTGGAGTCAATGCAGGGGAAGCGGGCCTCATCTCGAGTTGATTTGGGGCCCATGGAGCTCCTTCGCGATGCTGGTGTGACCTCAGGGTCCCTCTCTACTTGTGACAGTGTTTTTGCGGACTGTCTCGACATCCATCAAGCAAGTCGAGGCTCCTGACATGTTTCAGGGGGCTCACGGAATTGCTCTGCATGCAGTGCAGGGTAATCGGGCCAGTCATCTCGCTTGGGGGGGGGGAAGTCTCATGGTTTTCTCGAGTTGCGGGGCGGGGTCATGGGTTACATTCTCGACTTACGGTGGGGACAGACGCACGTCAGGACTCCGGTCGAGTTACGGAGGGACACCTGTATGGAGTCTCTTCGAGGTCTTGGCAGGTGCAAAAAAGGACGCTTCTAGATTGGTGAGGTCGCGTGAGAGACACCAGGGTCCCTTTCCAGTAGCCACTAGGGGATTACTGGGATTCGCTGTCCAAATGATTCAAGATGAGTCAGGCTCTCGTTTCAAATTTTGAAGCAGTGGAGCTCTGCGTGCGCCTATCGAGGTTGGTCAGAGGCTGGGGAGGCACTTCCGTCGGAAAGGAGTCGGGGGATCCTAGGGCTTTCTCTAGTGGTCTCCACAGGTGGTTGTAGACCATCCCTTCGCTTGTGAGATGTAGGTCTAGAATGTTATTCAAAGGCTTCACTGCAAGGAGTGTACCCGGTCCTCCTTCTCGCATTTCAGGGCCTCTTGGTGTATATGCCCAAGTGTGGCAGGCTCTCTCATGGGTCCCTCCCTCCATACCTATGTGCTGAGAGAAGCCTCCTCTGTGAGGGGCTTGTGGAAAGGTGGCCTACGTCTTGAGTCTATGCCAGGGAAGCATCAGCTCTTCATCTCTGAGGCAATTTGGGGGTGACACGGAGTGCAGTCCTCGAGGTTGCTCTGCTGAACTTGGTAATCCTCTGTTTTAGACTGAAATTTGGTCCGTTGTTCTCGGGGAACCTCTGAGTTGCCTAAAGGGAGTCAAGCTCAGGTCGTGTTTGTATGGGGAATGGGGGATGGCTCTGGAGTCAATGCAGGGGAAGCCGGGCGGGCCCGTCATCTCGAGTTGATTTAGGGGCCCACATGGAGCTCCTTCGCGATGCTGGTGTGAACCTCAGGGTCCCTCTCTACTTGGTGACAGTGTTTTTGCGGACTGTCTCGACATCTCAGCAAGCAAGTCGAGGCTTTGCTGACATGTTTCTCAACAAGGGGGCTCACGGAATTGCTCTGCATGCAGTGCAGGGGAATCGGGCTTTCATCTCGCTTGGAGGGGGAAGTCTCATCGGTTTTTCCTAGAGTTTTGCGGCGGGGGGAACCTGGGGTACATTCTCGACTTAAATAAAAAAAAAAATTAACGGGCGGGGATGGACCATCAACCCTCCGTGTTAGTTCAACGGTAAGTCAGGACTCCTTGGTCGAGGTACGAGGGACAACCTCAGGAGGTCTCTTCGATGCTTGGCGATGGCAAAAAAGGGACCGCTCTCATGGATGTGAGTACGGGAGAACCCAGGGGGGGTCCCCGCCTTTCCCAGTAGACACATCCAGGGATAACTTTGTGTATTTCCCTGTCTCACAATGTTCTTAGAGGTGACAGGGCTCCGTCAAATTGTTGAAGCAGTGAGCTCTGCGTGCTTCTAGGGGTAGATCAGTGGGGCACATGTGAGGGCAATTCCGCCGGGTCGAAAGGAGTCGGGGACGCCTACGCTTTCTCTAGGGACATTTTTGTTTATTTGTTCCAATACCCCAAGGGTACGCATGTGGGGGTATCAGTTTTTTTGTCGGTCCACACGGTGGTGCAGTACTCCCCTTCTCCTTGTGAGATGAAAAGACTAGACTGTATTCAAGCCACTCTGCAAAGAGAAAACCAAGGAAACACCGTCCACCTATCGAGCGTCAGGTCTTCTCGGTGTAAAATATAGTGTATGCCCCCATTGGTTAAGGCGTGAGCAAATCTCATGTCCCTCCCATCAACATCCCTCCTCATAACCCTATTACTGAGGAGAATGCTCCTGTTGAGGTGCTTGTGGAAAGGTGGCCTACGTCTCTTGAGGGTCAAGAGCCAGGGAAATCAGCTCCTTCATCTCGAGACAATTTTGGGGGTAACAACCGGAGCAGTCCCTCGAGTTTGCTTCTGCTGAACCTTGGGTACTCCTCTAGGACCTTGGCCCCGTTGTTTTTTTTTTTCTCGCCGAGGTGGAAACCTCTGGAGTTTGCCTTAAAGGGAAGTCAAGGCCTCAGGTCGTGATTGGATGTGGGGAACTGGGGGATGCTCTGGTTGCTCTGGGGAGTCCCGGGTCCACTTGCTGGGGAGAGCAGGGACTCATCTTGAGTATGTGAATTTGGGGCAGTGCCATGGGAGCCTCCTTCGCAATGCTGGTGTGGAACCTCATGGGTACCCTCTATCTACTTTTGACAGGCGTTTTTGCGGACTTTCTGGAAACCAATCACATGAGAACTAGCAAGGTCCGAGGCTCCTGACATGATGGTTCCCAGGGGGCTCCAACGGAATTGCTCCTGCATGCAGTGCCAGGGTACTTCGGGCATCATCTCGCTTTGGAGGGGGATGTTTCATGGTGTGTTTCCCCCTCGAGTTGCGACGGGGGACCTGGTTTACAAATCTCGACTTACGGCGTGGGATGGGGGCCCTTCAAAAAAAAAAAAAACCCTAGTGATTTGTTCAACGAAGTCAAGGGATGGACTCCGGTCGAGGTTAAAAAGGGATACCCTTCTGTGTATCTCTTCGAATGCTTGGCAATGCAAAAAAAAAAAGGGAAGGGCATCTCGAGGTGAGTCAGGAGACCCAGGGTCCCTTTCCAGTAGCCACAGGGATTACTGGGATTCATGTCAATGTAGTACAAGAGGAGTCAGGCTCCGTCAAATTTTGAAAGGCAGTGAGCTTTCTGCATGCTTCTTGGGGTGGTCAACGATGCATGTGGGAGGGGCCATTCCGTCGATAAGGATTCGTGGAACCTACGCTTTCTCTAGGGACTTACCACGTACAGGGAGGTGGGTGCAGGACCATACCTTTCAAAACCTTGTGGAGATGAAAAGACCTAGGACTGTATTCCCCTCAACCTCCCCCAACCACTGCAAGGAAACCCGGTTCACGTTTCGAAGTCAGGGCTTCTCGGTATAAAATATGTGTGATGGGTGTCCCAGTTGAAGGGCAGCAATCTCAGGGTCCCCTCCCCCCCTTAAATTAACTATTTGCGTGAGAGAAGCCTCCTCTTGAGGGGCTTGTGGAAAATGTGGCCTACGTCCCTGAGTTCTAAAAGCCAGGGAATCAGTTCTCATCTCAGATGCATTTTGGGGTACGCGGAGCATTCCTCGGAGGTGCTCTGTCTGAACCTCACTTTGGTAGCTCTGCTTCGTCTCAAATAACTTGGCCCGTTGTTTTTCACCCGGTCACCACTGGAGTTGCCTAAAAAGGGAGTCAAAGCTTCCAAGGTCGTTGTTTATTATGGGGAACAGGGGAATGGCCTGGAGTCAACTGCCAGGGGGGGGGATAGCGGGCCTCAGCTCGAGTTTGGAATTTTATATTTTTTTTTTTTGGGGCCCATGGGAGCTACTTCGACAATGCTCGGAGTTGTGAACCTCAGGGTCCATCTCTAACCTGTGCCAGTTGTTTTTGCGGAACTGTCTCGACATCCATCAAGCAAGTCGAGGCTCCTGACATGTTTCCGGGGGCTCACGGAATGTGGTGGGGGGCTCTGCATGCAGTGGCAGGGGAAATCGGGCATAATCTCGCTGTGGATGGGGAAAAGTACTCATTAGTTTTTGTCCCGAGTTTGCGGGCGGGGGGACCCTTGGTTGTAAACATTCCCCCTCCTCGACTTTAAAAAAAAAAAAAAAAAAAGAAAAAAAAAAACCTTGCGGGGATGAGCTCTGTCAACCACTTCGTCCTTTGTTCAAACGAAAGACAGGAGTATCTGCTTTCCTGGGTCCGAGTTTTACGAGGGACACCCTCAGGAGTCCTCTTCGAGGGCTCTGGCAGGGGCAAATAAAAGGGAACGGCCTTCTCTCGAGGCGTGAGGGTTCAGTGGTTCCGCCCGTCGAGGACCCAGGGTCCCTTTCCCAGTTAGCCAAAGGAATACTGGGGGATTCCTTGGCAAAATGTTCCAAGAGGAGTCCAGGCGTCCCGTCAAATTTTGAAGCAGTGAGCTCTGCGTTGCTTCTCGGGGTGTCAGAGGCAATGTGAGGCATTCCGTCGAAAGGAGTCGGGGGGGACCAAGGGCTTTGTTGATTCGTTTGTTCCCCCTTCCCCCCCACTCTAGGGACTTCCCACAGAGGTGGTGCAGGACACCCCTTCACCATGTGAGAGGAAAAGACTAGACATGTATTTCCCAAGCCACTGCACAAGTATAGGTAACCCGGCCTTCTTTTCCGAAGATCAGGGCTTCTTCCGGGTGTATATGCCCATTGAGTCGCAGCAATCTCAGGGTCCTCCCTTCCCTCATACCTATTGCTGAGAGAAGCCTCCTCTTGAGGGGCTTGTGGAAAGGTGGCCTACGTCTTGAGTCTAAGCCAGGAAGCAGCTCTCATCTCGAGGCAATTGTGGGGTACACAACAAACGGAGCAGTCCTCGAGTTCTGGCTTCGTGCTCTGCTGAACCTTGGTACTCCGTCTAGACTTGGCCCGTTGTTTTTTCTTCTCCCGGGAACCTCTGGAGTGCCTAAAGGGAGTCAAGCCTCAGGTCGTGTTTGATGGGGAACAGGGGATGGACTCTGGAGAACAAAAAATGCAGGGGAAAGCGGGCCTCATCTCGAGTTGATTGGGGCCCATGGAGCTCCTTCGCGTGATGCTGGTGTCGACCTCAGGGTCCCGCTCTAAACTACTTGTGACAGTGTTTTTTTTTTTTGCGGACTGGGTCTCGACATCCATCAGCAAGTCGAGGCTCCTGACATGTTTCAGGGGGCTTCACGGAATTGCTCTGCATGCAGTGCAGGGGAATCGGGCCTCATCTCGCTTGGAGGGGGAATCTCATTGTTTTTCTTTTCTCTTTTTTTTTTTTTTTTTTTTTTTTCCTTCGAGTTGCGGCGGGGACCTGGGGTACATTTCTCGGACTTTAATTTTTACGGCGGGGGGGGGGGGGTGGGGTTGGGCGGGGTGGATGGCACGCACCGCGCTGGCCCTCTTCAACCAAACCCTACGTGTTTGTTCAAAAACGAAGTCAGGAGTCCTGTCGAGTTACGAGGGACAAAAACCTCAGGAGTCTCTTTTCGAGGCTTGGCAGGGCATTTCAAGGGTGGACGCTTCCATTCTCGAGGGTGAGTCGGGGTTCGGGGAGAACCCAGGGTCCCTTTCCAGTAGCCACAGGGATACTACTGGGATTCTCCCTGCAATGTTCAAGAGTGAGACAGAGTATTCTCCGTCTCAAAGAGCCTACCGCAAATTAATTTGAAGCATTGAGCTCTGCGTGCTTCTTCTCCGAGGGGTGTCAGAGGCATGTTGAGGCATTCCGTCGAACGAAAAGGAGTCGGGGAACTAGGGCTTTTGAATTTATTGTCTTCTCTAGGGACTACTTTTCGTGCACTTTATTCCACAGGTGGTTGCAGACCTCCCTTCAACAAAAACCATATGAGATGAAAAGACTAGGGAACTGTATTCAAAGCCACTGCAAAGGAAGCCAGCCCGGCCTTCTTTTCGAGTCCACGGCTCTTCACGGTTGAATATGTGGCGTGGCGATGGGGGGCGCCCCATTGAGGCAAGCAATCTCAGGGTCCCTCCCCTCATATACCAATTGCGGAGAGAAGCCTCCTTCTTGAGGGCTTGGTGGAAAGGTTTGCCTCCGTCTTGAGTCAAAGCCAGTGGAATCAGCTCTCTCTTCATCATCGTCGACAATTTGGGGGTACACGGAGCAGTCCTCGAGTTGCTCTGCTGAACTTCCCGGCTTACTCCTCTAGACTTGGCCCGTTGTTCTCGGGGATCTGGAGTTGCCTAAAGGGAGTCAAGCCTCAGGTCGTGTTTGATGGGGAACGGGGGATGGCTCTGGAGTCAATGCAGGGGAAGCGGGCCTCATCTCGAGTTGATTTGGGGCCCATGGAGCTCCTTCGCGATGCTGGTGTGACCTCAGGGTCCCTCTCTACTTGTGACAGTGTTTTTTTTTGTCGGACTGTCTCGACATCCATCAAGCAAGTCGAGGCTCCTGACATGTTTCATGGGGCTCACGGAATTGCTCTGCATGCAGTGCAGGGGAATCGGGCCTCATCTCGCTTGGAGGGGGAAGTCTCATGGTTTTTCTCGAGTTGCGGCGGGGACCTGGGGTACATTCTCGACTTACGGCGGGGATGGCCCTTCAACCCTCGTGTTTGTTCAACGAAGTCAGGACTCCTGTCGAGTTACGAGGGACACCTCAGGAGTCTCTTCGAGGCTTGGCAGGGCAAAAGGACGCTTCTCGAGGT